>JAQJVL010000260.1:202500-277794 GCA_035578905.1 Stictocephala bisonia | reverse complement strand
ATCCATTTCAAAATTGCCCATTTTTCCTGGACATATAAATTCTTTGTTGCGCCAAAGTTACCTACATCGATAGTTTTAGGGGCCAATTTTTTGAGGAAAGCCAAAGCGGTAATCGACATGGCCAAAATGCAAGTCACCTTCCCATACGGATCGAGTCTAATTATGGCAGTTAAACCGTACGAGTCCGATGAGACCGAACAAAATTCCATGTACGCCCTTGGCGACAATTTAACACCAGCTCAGGTGGCCCAGGTGGACAAATTAATTCGGCAGTTCCCAGATACGGTAACGCCAAAATTAGGTAAAACCAATCTCATTACGTATGACATTAAATTGAAAACGGAGAAGGCGGTAAGGTCCAGACCGTATCAGTTCGCTCCACCTAAGTTACAGGCCCTCAGAGAACACATATCCGACTTACTTAAAAAGGGCGTGATACGCGAGTCATCTTCCGAATACAGCTGTCCCGGGTTCCTAGTACCCAAAAAGGGTAACAAAACCAGATTCGTGGTTAACTACAAACAGCTGAATAACTTAATGGAGCTCGAGTCAACTCCCATGCCAACGGTGGAGTCCACATTTCAGTACCTGGGCCAAGCCATGTGGTACACTCTGCTAGACTTGAACAGCGCTTATATGCAAATACCCCTCACTGAAAGAAGTAAAAAATATACGGCTTTCGTAGTCCCCTTTGGCCAATACGAATTTCAGGTGGTACCCTTCGGCATCTCGACCGGCTCTCAAGTTTTAACCAGGCTAATCGATAGGATATTTGGAGATATTGAGTATAAATACGTGTTTAATTTTTTCGATGACCTTGTTGTTTATTCTAGCGGTACATTTAGTGAGCATTTATCGCACTTGAGAGAAGTGCTTCAACGCATTCAGAAGGCCGGACTAACGATCAACCCAGCGAAAATGACGGTCGCCTCGAATCAGATCGAGTTTTTGGGACATATATTTCGAAGTGGCTCGGTGACTTTTGACCAGGATAAGATTAAGCCGTTGCTTAACCTCCCGACACCGAAGAACACCAAACAAGTATCACGAGCGGTGGGCATGATGGCATATTATGCAAAATTTATTCCTAATTTCGCCAAATTGACAGCGCCATTAAATTATTTAAAGCGCAAGAACGTCACCTTCTGTTGGGGCATCGAGCAAGAACGGGCCTTCCGGGAATTAAAAAGAATTCTGACGTCTTATCCTATACTTCGGTTACCCGATTTCAATCGACCCTTCATTTTACAGATAGACGGTTCAGGTACCGGTCTAGGCGCCCAGCTAGCGCAAGACTACGACGGCAACCTCCTGCCCGTAGCGTTCACCTCGAGGCCGCTTAATAAGCACGAGCTGAATAAACCAACCATGGAGCTCGAATGCCTAGCGGTAGTATTCGGGTTGACCAAGTTCCAACAATATCTCGAACATAGGGAGTTCACCCTCCAAACCGACTGTTCCGCCCTGTCATGGATTCTGAATCACCCCCGGCAAGTAGGCAAAATAGCGCGTTGGATCACTTTTATTAATTCATTTAAATTCACCTCTCAGCACATTCGCGGTGACTCAAACGCAGTCGCATACTGTTTGTCCCGCCTGTACGAAGGCGCGGAGCCGACCCCAACAAGTGTTCCTATTAATACTTCAGCTGTGCCGCCGACCGTAAATGTTTTAATGAAAATCCCGGACGCATTTAGGGACATTTACGCACATCAGCGCGACGACCCAACGCTACTTAAGATCATCAAAGACCCCAATAGGAATGCCGCCTATTCCATCAATAACGGTGTTCTAATGCATCTGGCGCCGGGCCAGAAGACGCCGCGCATTGTCCTGCCCGCCAAGTTAACCGACATGATTTTTCATTATTACCACTTAGCTCCAACCTCTGCTCATTTAGGGATCCGTAAAACCTTGGGTAAAATTAATAATTTTTTTTGGGCACCAGATTTAAATAAAGTCATAGCGGACAAGGTCAAATCTTGCGTGCAGTGTCAGCGATCCAAGCAGGCCCCCAACACCAAAGTGGGACTAATGGCGTCCGAGGTAGTGACCCGCCCTTTTCAAAAAATTTTCATTGATTATGTGGGAAAATTGCCTTGATCAAAGGCGGGGAATTCGTATTTACTATCGGTGGTCGACGCATTTTCTAAATTCATCTTCCTCTTACCCGCAAAAAACCAGACAGCTGCAACCACAGTTAAATTACTAACGAAAAACATATTTTCACACTACGGGTTCCCGGAAAGTATAGTATCAGACAATGGACCAAATTTTAAATCCCGGATATTAACGGACATGTGCATGGACTTCGGTATTCGCCACATTTTCACGTCTCCGTACCACCCCAGCGCGAATAACGTTGAACGGGTGAATAAAAACCTGAAGGTCGCCATGCGAATATACCATCAGGCGGATCATCAAACATGGGACCAGAACCTACACTGGTTTCAAGTGGCCTTCAATTCCACCCGGCATGACAGCACAGGCGCAACGCCTGCTAGCTTGTTCCTGGGTAGGGAAATCAAACACCCGCTTCAGTTAGCGTGGAGGCTCGACGAGCTAGTGCCCTCGGCCCCGCAGATTTCAACAGAACAGCGCTGGAGGAAAGCGTTAGACGCCCTACGTCGCGCAAGACAAAAGCGCGAGGCGTATTATAATAGGGATAGGAAACCCCATAACTTTAAACCGGGTGATTGGGTTATGTACAGACTACATCCCCAATCCAAAGCGGCCGATAATGTCAATTACAAACTCATGCCACAATGGTCCAACCCGTGTGTGATAACCCGATTCACCACACCGGTCACCGTGCAGTTAGTAAAGCCATCAACGGGGAAGTTTGTGACGTCAGCGCATGTTTCTCAGTTAAAACATTTTTTTTCAGCCCCAGTTTTAATATGGTCGTGTGAGTGCTATGCGCGGTCCCTAGCCTAGGTTAGTGTAGTTCTTAAGTTCTATCTTCCTTTCTTATTCTTCATTCTATCTACACGTCTTCCCGCGTTTAAATTATCTTCCGAGCGACACCTCTAGTTACCACGGGGTCGGGCGTTTGAGTCTAAGGTGTTTCTTTACGAGGACTCCCCTACAGATTGCCCGACGTCCTGTTGACGTGAGGCGCCGATACCTTTTTTTTAACCGTCTTCTACATCGTTATTAGGGAGAACGCTGCTAAGCCGCTGTGACCGTGGCAAGTTTATTTTTTTTTATCAATTAGTTTAGAGAAATCATTTAATAAGTTCCTTAATTTCAAGTATAAACAAAAGCTGTGAAAACTGTTTTGTGTCTTTTTTTTCTCCGTAATTCACTTTTGTTTATTCTGCTTGCCCGGCACACAGCTGGCGGTTAAGCCATCGTGAGGTGAGTCGACACGCCTCAGGATAGCCGCAGTGTATCGCCCAGACACACACACACACACGCACACACACACGTCACCCACACACAATAGCACAACGTCCGTCACCACACTTACACATAACTATCTCTATCCTGTTCTATCTCTTTTCTTATCTATTAGTACTTAGGGATGCCAACAATGAGCTGGGGATACGGACAGATTAAATTAAGGAGTATATTAGAGTCAAGTAGGAGAAGCAAAATTAGTTAAAGCAGTGTATTAGGGACAATGATCAGGAGCAGAGCAAACATGTCAGAATTGACAATGGAAAAATTAGTTGTAATAATTGAATTTTCTAGTATTAAATATTGTATTAAATATATCTATTCGAGGTGTTGGCATATAGTTTAGTGTAGCTGTAAGATTAAATCCGAGTATATTATTTGGGAGCGCGGTCATTATGAGAATAGACTGCACCCAGTTCAAACAATTATTCTTGGAAGCGATAGAGCGGAAGACGTCGACGAAGGGACGGGCTTATCGCATTCCATTGTTAAATCGGGTCGGCTGCGAGACCGAGGACAACAGACAGACGGACGATACAACAATACACGACAATGGGGAATTGGCTCAAGCCACAATCTATGTTCACTTTAATTTTTAACACAACTGAATTTAAAATTTAACAATTAACCTTTTATCCTACCTCCACCTTCACTTGTCAACAGCTTAAATAGGGGTCATTACTCAAATCACCTGAGATATTTGTATACATTACCAACCTCACACACAGACTAACGTAATGTTTACCCTTTTTTCACCAACAGTTCTCCCATCGCTTTTACTAACGACCGACGTACATACAGACTAGGCAGTGTTTCTCTCCAGCATTTATTTATCAATATATTTAATAAGTAAAGATTGAAGGGAAGTGTAACGTGTGTCAAACAATAGGACTAGGTTTACTAATTTTAATTATTTTAATTAAGATAAAGCTTTTTAGATTTAATTTTCTTTTTATATTATTCCTTTTTTTTATTTTTAACCTTTATTACATTAGTATTTTGCTGTAATTCACCATCCTCTAGGCAACCGTAATTAATTTAATCAAGTCAATTCCTTTTCTTGTAAATTAGCGAACAATTAAGATTACCTTACCATTTAAGATAGTCGCGGGGGGGATTTTGCGTCTAACAAGGGCATGTGTCAGCGACTTGCGAATTATTAACCAAGTGTGAGTCAACTTGTTCAACCAATTCAAGGGAGGCCATTCCAGCCACGCCATCTGTAAACAACAGCTGCCCGCCTTTCGGCTATCTATCGTCCATCGGCTGAGCCCTGGATTGAGGAGCGGCAATAATTCAGCTGTCCGACCACTATTGGTCTATATACAAATCTAATAATGTCAAGCACATTGTCATCTTCTTGCATTTCGGCAGGGATTGCCACATCTGACCTCCAACTATGGCGGGTAGTGGCGCATTCAACTTCCTTGAGGCATGGGTTGCCCCACCAGAAGTAGCTGCATCCATCTCAAGTCACTATTATGTAGTGCACATAGCCACCGTTACGGCTAACCCACTATCATGGCTATTACCTATGCAAGTACCGGTATCAGCTAATCAAGGAGCGGCGAGGCCACACTGCATTGTTCAGAACCGGTGGAAGGTGTGATACCAATCGGATCCATCCTACTATATACACCATCTCGCTGACACACTCCCGCACCACTCTAGATTTAATTTTAGTTCCATCATAATAGTTAAGATTAATTTTAGCATAGGTAGTTGAGTACCCTTTGGGTCAATTTTTTTCACATTTTTCCATTATTTAAGTAGTTGTTTTGCCGCGCGAGCCGACACACCTTACCTTCTATAAAAAAAAAGAATTTCAGAACACTGACCGCTGCTTCAACCAACCAACCTTGAAAAAAAAACACTTAGGGGGGGGAGATTGTGGCGGACGCCACGCGCGGCGGAATATGCAACTATCGCGTGCGCATGCGCTAGGGTCTGGGAGCGGAGTCGGACGCAGGCGTGTCAGTGTGGAGTGAGTGACCAGCCCCGCAGGAGGACGCCACCCACGGCCGCTCGTCAGCTAAGTTGCCTTAGTTTAAGAATTCTTTCTAAATTATATATGTACATTATGTTTCGGTTAAGCTAAATTAACCATTGGGGGGGGAGTAGTCCCTTTAGGTAGGTATTAGGTCGGCATCTAAAATGTAGAGTTTCGGAATTTAGGGCACGAGGGGATCGCAGCCAACCAGTTAATATTAATTATGTTTCACCAGTTAATTATCTTACAACTATATTTACCCTTATGGTACGTTAATTTAGTGCTGATCAAAGCTGGTTGTGATTTGTAGGGAACCGCCAACGAGCACTCACGCGGCCTAAACCATCGAACCAGCCCGCGCGTTTCTAACGCGGAGGAAACGGCGCAATTTAATCCAAGGATTTTCTCTCACGTTAGAACAACACTCTCACGCCTCTGTCAGTTAGAACATTAATTTCCAGCTTGAACCAACTTTTCTTAGGCAATCAGTAATTAGTCATTCCCGCCTTTTTTATCTAGTCACACCTCGCGCACGCTTTTCGTTTCCCCGCAGTATTGTATACGTTGTTCATGATAAAATGGAATACCATTGTACTTGAATAGGCGGGTGGGTATTTAGGTTAAAATTTGAAATTATAAACAAAAGTACCGTTATTTCATACTTTGATATAGTTGCTATTCGAAGTACAACCGTGAAAATAAACAAATTGTGTTAAATGGAAAACTGAGCTGAACAACAAGGGGAAAATGTTGTGATAACAAATTCAGTGTGTGTGCTGAGGCCACCTGCACGCGTGATCCTAGCAACATCGCAGGTGACTCTGCAGTGTTCCTGGACATTGTACGTGTATCTCCCACAAGAATGTTCAGAAAAGGACACACTGAGGACTTGGCCCGGATGCCCAGTGCAGCCTTGCCAGCCAGACCCCAGTACAGCGGGTCAGTCCCCTTTTCCTCAGGTTTCCCTCCAGCCATCGCCAGCAAACACGGAGTTAGGAGAGTCGCCTGGGAGGCTACCCCCCTCGCCCCCCGTTTTTTGGCTCAGATTGACGGTTCTGTGGGCAGTAGCGCCGAATATGCCCCACCTGCCCACAACCAAAATAAACTAGGAGACCCACTGCTCTTCAAGTCGGACCAGACGGCGGCTACTGCACAGCCCAGACCGGAGGACTCCTGGCCTGCTCCTCCCGCAATCTGTCAGAGAACTGGACCCTCCGCGATGTGATGCAGAGTTGATCCAGATCTTGGACATTCACAGGACGAGCGGCGAAGACTAGGCGTGACCTTTCATCAGGGGTGAGACCGTCCAGAATGACAAACTGTCTCTGCCTCAGACAAGGTTAACTGCAGCACCCGACTCGCCTCCCGGACAGCTCCCACATAAGATCCTCGCCATGTCGCTGAAGTCTGTAGAATCTTTGATAGGTGAGGCGCTCCCTCAACCTCAAAGAACTCGAGCGCCTCCCTGTAAAATTCATCAAAACCCCTAGTCGGGTCAGCACCGAAGTAAGGCTACCCCGACAGAAGTGCACAATAAGATGAAGAATGGAAGTCTCATCCAATCCCGGAAAATTCTTAAGTTGAAGAAGACGACCAAAGAAGTTCAAAAGTGCATCAGGATCCAGCCTGTCGGCAGAAGAATGACTGCAACAACGGAGTTAATGGGTTGGGCAACTTGTGATAAGAAGTCAATTTGTCCTGAAGGGAACGAAGCAGGTCTGAAATCAAAGCCGGGACTGGAGGAACTCCCATAGACAAAACAGGCTGAGCAGCCGAAGTAACAGGGACCTCAGACAAGCATGGCGAGGTCACTGGCTCGGGGACTATTGTCGTTCCCCAGTGATGGAGCACAAGTTGGGAAGCACGGAGGCAGCCTCTCAAATGTAGGCATGGACAGGCCGAAGAGAGCTTGAGTGACCCGCTCTAACACCTCCAAACCCTCCTACCTGCATCCAAGTCCTATCGGCCACCTCAAGCTCCCCCGCCTATTTAATGAGATGCAACCTACAACCTAGTTGGCCTACAATAACAAGAAACTTAGTCCTGTCGCTCCTGGAGGGAGGATTCTCCACAAAATCCTCTACAGCACCTTCCCATTCATCCAACAGAGGCCTAAAAGCTTCAAGCTCCTCAGCAATACTCATTCCCTCCCTCCAGGCAACAGAACTCAACAACTCCCTCAACTGCCTCCGTAACACCACCACGCTGGCAACCGGCAAACCTTAACTTCGAAGATCAACTCCCCCTTATTCAAATAAGCCACATTGAAATTCATGTTGGCACAAACACAAAAGTACATAAAAACCAAAAATTCAATAGATCAAATTTGACACAAGGCCTGGCTCCAGGGCGAAGAGAGAGACGAAAAAGACACCTGTCACAACAAAGACGACAACACGCAGGAGACACAAACACTGAAAAACAAAAACCTAGAATTCAAAAACCTAAAATCCCTCCTGAGCCAGTGCAACTATTTATTTTTTTTACAACAAAACCAACAAACTTGGTTAGAAAATCCTTATTGCAACTGCCAACCTTTTTATTTTAATTGTTAAAGTTTTTTTTAACAAACCCCCATTAACACTATTTATTTTCAACAACCCCGTTTTTATTTTATTTTTTACGGCAGAGGAAAGTAAAACCACGCTCTGCTACCGTTTGCAACCCTCCCTCAACTATCAAAACATTGCTGGACCCATCGAGGGTGGGTGCAAAGGCACCGGACTCAGGAGGACACACAGAACAAAAACACAAGTTGAATGGGAAAAATATTGTTTATTAAAAAACATTTAATTCAAAAGTATTAAAAAAAATATTAAGTGACAGAAAATAAAATTAAAACATTTAAAGACAAAACGGGCTATTGACCGTTTATGAAAAGTTATGATATTTATCAAAAGTTAAAGAGAAATTTATATATATGTTGGCCTCAAGGCAATAGAAATAACTAAAAAAAAAAAACAAGATTATCAAATAATAATAGCACATAAGTATCAAGAAAATGTAAATCAAAATGATTAAGCCTAAAAACATTTTTTATAAATATAGAGCTCTGAAAAATTCATAACAAGAATAAATCATATAAAAAAAAAAACAATTGAACAAGAGAAAAACATCAACAATAAATAATGTACAGAATACATGAAAGAATGGCAGCTAAACTTACAGGGCCTGGGGCAACAAAAGAAATTTGGAAGTGGCCAATTTCGAAAAGTAAAAAAAAAAAAAAAAATTAAATTAATAACTACGCCGAAATCCAGCAGGCTAAACTGAGCAACTCCTAATGGGAAAAACAAAGTGAAGAATTACCCGAGAACCCTGTTCTTTAAAAGAAAATTACCAGAACACCCCCCTAAGAAAATATATAAACAAAAAATTTAAATCTAAAAATATATCTAGCTTTAAAATGACATTGTTCACATAAACCACAAAACAAGTTTTTCACAGGTAGTACTTCAAAATGTTCACTGTTCAAATCTGGAGGCCAGAAGGGCCGGATAAATAAACTGGGAGTGGGTCAACTGCATGTCGATGTCTTCATCCTGGAGGCCAATGGAAGGACAGCGCGGAAAGGATGAAGAAGTGGCTGCCCCCTCTGGGACGCATAGTAGAGGCTAGTCCCAGCCCGTAGGTTCCGCACTGTGCCTCCAGGAAAATGTCGTCAGTAGCCATGCAGGTGCCCGTCCATCACTCTCCGATCCCGAAGCCAGGGCTAAACGTTGCTAGCCATAAAAAATGTCGTCGTCGACTGCCAAGCTAGAATGGTGAGCTTGCCGTCAACGCCAAGGAACATAGAAAACAAAATCACGGAACACGAAAATGAAAACAAAGACACAAACTAAATGAAACACAGAGAGGAAGACTGAACTGTCCGATTGAGACAATTGTAATGTGCAAACAGCACACATACAAGATATTAAGTTAATCATTTCAACTAACCCTAGGAGTTGGAGTGATCCATTTCTAACATGATCATCATCAAATAGTGATGGCTTGATGACTAGGTTGTTCCTTGAGACAAAACAGTTTCTTGGATCAGCATGCAAAACTACAAATGCATTATCCTACAACAAATAAGAATATATTTAATTTAAATATATATATAGTCTTTCATTTCAAGTTGGGCTATATACGTAAACTTTGGGAGAAGGCGGATCCAGAGGGTGCTCCCACCATTTATATTAAAAAAAATATTATTAAATATAAATTCATAAAGCAATATAAATTGTGAGTACCTGGACAGACTGCTACAAAAATAGTGTATAAATAAAATTCTTGTACCTTCCTAGTGTCTGTAGGAAACAATGAGCGTGTCAATCTTCTCTAAGCCCTTATTTTAAAAACAAATGACAAAAAGCCAGTGACGCCTTTAAAAACTAAACGTTTAACGTTGGAACAGAAAATATCTGAGAGAGATGCTACTCTCTGATATAATTCTTGTTGCAAAGAGGTTGGCATATTCATTGGTACCGATTTGTCTCTCCACATGTTGCTCCGTCCTATTCACAGCAAATACAGAGCGTGAGACATGTTTAGTCACAATTTACAATCCAGTACTAATTTACACCATGGTCTAAGATAGATTCCCACCATGAAGCTGTTTGACCTATCTAACTTAGATTCCAACTTATATTGTTAATTTGGCCCAAAATAATTTAATTTGAAACTGTTAAAAACAATTTTTACAAAATAAATGCTATTAATCTCTATTCTAAAATATGTTTAGTTAATTATTTGAAATAATAAAACTAAAGTACAGTAAATATTGTTGATGCACAATTTAAGAATTGTGATGTGACTAGTTTATTTATTGTGTTCTGACTACATTATAAGAGTAAAATCAGGCATTACTCATAAAAATCAAAGCTTTGGCTAAGTTTTTTACTTAAAGTTAAGGTCATAAGTAATTTGTGTAATAAATGAAGTATATTTGTTGGCTTACATTAAAATCACCAGTAACTTAGGAAATATTTAAATCATCCTTTTGGTAGACAAAAAGGATATGGAAGCAAGCTCTTGTTTCTGTTGTGCTATTAAATCAATTAAATTTTTGTTGACATAGCAAACTGTAATTAATGTACAGTAGTTAGCTAGTCATAATGTAAAAAGTATAAATGCAAACAAACTATCAATTTCACATTAAATAAAAACATTTTGATATCATTAAAGTTGTATTGCATTCTTATTTTAATTGTATAATTTCTTTTCAATATAGTTTATTAGACAAATATAAAAC
This sequence comes from Stictocephala bisonia, assembly GCA_035578905.1. NCBI lineage: Eukaryota > Metazoa > Arthropoda > Insecta > Hemiptera > Membracidae > Stictocephala > Stictocephala bisonia. Next base: position 267,166 of record JAQJVL010000260.1, on the reverse strand, counting down.
ATGTAAAAACATATTTTAAAGAAAAACTATCTACAATTTTGTAAAGCAATCACATCTTTTAGTGAGAGTGAGTTATGAAATGCAGCTTAATACTGGTTGTATTCAGTAATAGGGTAACTTACAGACTTAATTGTCCCTTCCGCTGAAGGGAAACTGTAGTGGGAAAAGCTATCCATCTCTCTCACATTATCTACTCTAATTGCCATTTACTTTGGGTTTATGGTTACTGTGCAAAGTGTTACTTCATTTCCCTTTTCATTAATACAATTTTGATTGCAATCAATTAAAAAACACACAAGTAATTCTACCTTTGTATGAAGTACCACCGTACAAATTTCATGACAATCAGTACATGTGTTTTTCTGTGTTCACTTTTAAACAAACTACAGACTAAATGTCAAATGATTGATTGAAAAAAATATCTTGCTTCCCTTAGACAATTAATCAAATGGTTATCTCAAAATTAAGTAATTATTTTGAAGTAGAAAACTTACTGGGGACTCGGGAATCATAATAACATTTTTCCATTTGTTTCCCAATGGAGTTTTGAATTCGTCAGAAAATATTTCATCCCCTTTGCACACTTTCTTGCCATTGACACTAGTTTTTGACTCTTCACATACTTTTTGTGTTGTCGGAGCTCTTGATGTTGTAGAAGTAGATATAACTGTCACCGGCTGAACTGCAAACAAATTTTTAATTCATGTAATAAGATACAAGTTAAATCTTTGGACATTTAATATGAGAGTAAATGTAGTTACTATAATATAATGTAATTGAAACTGAAACTAAATAATAATTTCAAAATGTTATTCTTTGATACATATTTATCCTATAGAACTAAATACTAATGTCTAGACCTACATTATTTATACTTGTACAACATTTCTTCTTAGAGGGCATTGCTAATAATATATCCGGTAATATTCATCTGATTTGTATTGAATGTGTTTGTAAAGCATTTACAGGCCTTTAATATACAGCATTAATGTTAAAATCATTTGTTTATGATATTAACACTGCAAGTACATGCCCACTATTACGTTTACTACTGTCAGTTTGTCACCTCACCGCCAAGGAAGTCAGTCTGACCCATAACAGCAAACCTTCATAATGATTCTTGATCAGATCATACATGGCCATTATTGTGTCCTAAGGGAAATCAATAGGCCTAACTGGTATTTAATTACTATATGGCCATCCTATACAACATTCAGGGGATTACTGAAAATTATAATCAATGGCTCAATTTTATGGTCATGGGTGGGAGCGCTAGAATGCTCAAGGTAGTAGCAAAATAGTTTTACTTTATGTAAAAACTATTTCATAAATTTTGTGTATAATTGTGTGTGCATGCGTGTGTGTAACAATAAAGAGGTTGCAGGTGAGCCTTTACACTACAAGGCTAGTGTTTTCAGCAGTGGCGTAAAAGCAGGGAGTCACAGCCATGTGGCAGTATCAAAGCGTACTGCAAGGAAGTAAATTTTAAACTGATCCGAATTTTTGTAATTTGTTATAAAATAATATGTTGAGTAGTATTTTGAATATATATTTTTTTAAGTTGAACTTTTACAGTACCACTACATGAGATAACAAAAATCAATGACCTTTTATTTTTCAGTTTTGACAGTTAATTACTAATAACACCATATAATCATTGACCCTTTCTGGTAGACAGGATATTTTTTGGGGAGAAGAACTCAGTGTCTTGAAAATCGGAGTTGGGACTAGGAGCTCTTATCTGAAAAAAACAATGTTTGTAAAATGAAGCCATAACTCTGAACTGGTTAAAAACTGTCAAGTTAGCTGCCTACAAGCAAGCCACAGTTTTTACGTTAAAAAAATGCTAATTACTGATAGTTTCATACAAAATACCAATAATAGCAAATCAGATGAATACTACCGGATATATTATTAGCAATGTCCTCTAAGAAGAAATGATGTACAAGTATAAATAATGTAGGTCTAGACATTAGTATTTAGTTCTACAGGATAAATATGTATCAAAGAATAACATTTTTAAATTATTAATTAGTTTCAGTTTCAATAATGAAGTAGTGTTTTTGAACTGAACAAAATAGGAATTAAATTCTTTTAGGATTAGAGTTAATTATTTAACCTCAACTATGTTTATAACCTTTTTTTTTAATTAGTGTGGAAAGTGGCAGTTGGGCTGGCAGAAAATCATAGTGCAGCTAGACCCAAGGTGCTGTCTACTACTGTCACATCACTGCCAAGGAAGTCAGTCTGACCCATCTTCCCGACAACAACAAACTTTATTAATGCACCTTTAGATCACTCATACTAATTTTTTATCATACATGCGGTCATTATTGTGTCCTAAGAGAAATCGATAGGCCTAACTGGTATTTACTTACTATATGGCCATCCTTTACAACATTCAGAGGATTACTGAAAATTATAATCAATGTCTCAATTTTATGGTCATGGGTGGGAATGCTAGCCCCTAAGCTTAGGTTAGATGTAGCCAGGAATGGTGTGGTTGGTCGTTCATCGCAAGCAACAGGTGAGGGAAGGGGAACTTGTTGAGGATTGATTGCAATGTTTACCTGAGGAGTTAAAATCAATAGAGTAAACAGCCATTCTCCAGCTGGCACCACAAGTTTCCAGAGCATCTCCAGGACAAGCCATGTTGCACTCTCCACCATTGACTGCTAGATCTGTAGATGGGGCTTGATTGCCACAGAAACACTCATTGCTGAAATAGAACACTACGACTGTAGATAGTTGTAGTTTAACTGTTTAAGAATGTTTTGTTAACTTAACTTTCATGTAATTTAATAGTGTTTTAGTAAAATGCTTGATTAATTTAGCTAACTCTTAATATGAGGTGTTATAATATTAACTCATATGAAGACAAGCATGTTAATATTGATGTCATTAAAAGAAACATGCAAATGGCATATTTTATTATATACTAGCTGTTTTATTTCATTATCAGCTTGCCTGCATTAATATGTTTTTAATTTGTATTTACTAGTAATAATTGCCCTTCGTTTGGGGATGTTCAGTTGCCTACTGTGTTATTGTATAGACATGGCGATTTCTGGAATCATAAAAACAATATCTAGAAATATTCTTAATATGGGTATTTTCTCTCTTTTTCTAAATTACTTTAGTATGCAGTTTTATATATATATATATATATATATATATATATATATATATATATATATATATATTGTTGCACAGGTTGTTGTTATTATTTAGGTACTTCTGTTTAGATAACAACAGTAATTAGTTTTGGGACACCAAAATTCAACAATAGCCTAAATTGACAAGTGAGTATGGCAATTACTAAAGTAAACTATTTTGCTGAAAATTAAGGGATTTGTTTCAATTGTGACAGCACTAGTGGGGCAGAACTGTAACCCAGGCAATTGGGGACAAAGGGCTGTAGAGATTGTAGGCGATAGGTTCTATGTTTGGTCTTCTTAATACTGACACAGTATCCGTTCATTGGCATAGACGCCACGAGAAAAGTCTAGGGTATCCATGGTGGGTGGTAGTCAAGGTGTAGGATGTTGTGTAGGAAAAGAACTGAGTATCAATCAGCCTTTTCAGTTAGAAAATCACACTAATACTATGTGGTGAGGATATAACAAAAGCTGTAGGTTTCTTAGTTACCCTGGCTATTGGAATAGTAATAAATGGCTCTTTCCAAGAAACAGTTGACCTTAGTTAATAGCAATGACCACACTCGTTCGCCCCAGTCAAATCAAAATCAAACGTTTATTGCCAATGATCAATTATTGTTACATGAAATAGGCATAGTCAAACAGTTTTATAATGGTGACTAGGGGACACCCCTGCACGCTTTGTGTGCCAACCCTGTCACTCACTACACTTGAGAAAGAAGCACGGCCTGCGGCCTCGCCTGGGAACTCTCCCTTTAGCCCCTTTGTGGAAATCGGCCTACGGCCTCGCGGGGGAAAGTTCAGCCTGTGGCCTCACCAAGGCACTCTGCTACAGTTCCATTAGTGGATCTCGGCATTTCGCCTAGTGAGGAAGATCAGCTTAAGCCTTGCCAGGGTTTTTAAACAGTACAACCATGAATTTTGGTTTTTGGGACAGTAACATAATATTTTCTAAAATCTGATGGTATATTAGTAATTAAGAGAAGAATACCTTTAACTTGATACCCCACTTGGATGTATTAGTTTAACATTACACAATTTTAGGTTTATTGTGCATATTTTTATTTGGGGAGGGGGAGAGCCCTTGAATGTTGTCTTTCCCAAAATTTAATGGTATAATGTGATTTAGGAGATAAATACCTATACTTTGATAATCCACTTGGGAGTTTTTATTTTAGTATTACCCTTTTTTTGGATTTAGTGTTTTTTGTGTTTTAGGGACATAAACTCCTTATTATTTACCCTTTTCAAAATCTGATGGTATATTTGGAATCAAGAGAAAAACAGTGTTAAATTTATGCCCCACTTGAGTAGCATTAGTATTAAAACATTTTACATTTTCGAACATTTCTGTTTTTGGGCCCCTGATACCCCGATTTTTTTAGATTTTAAGCTTATATTAATATATAAGGTGCACGCTTCTTATGCGTGTAGAACTGTGAAGGTTTAAAAATTTCACTCAAGCTTTTTCTCAAGTTAGGTTCAAAAAACTACTTTTTTGTGATTTTCTCATAAGAAATGCATTGGGGCAGTTTAGGGGTAAAAAACGCCGCCATCGTTTAGGAGTGAAAAAGTCAACTTTTTGGAATTTTCCTGAAGGTTTCAGACCGAGAGCTTCAATTCAAGCATACAGTTTATAGGGGTAGGACGCCGGGAAGTGCCTCAACATTTAATGTCAGTGAGTGAGTCACTACATCGAGCTTTATAGAATATAAACTAGGGGACACCTCAGCACGATTCGTGTCAACCCCGTCATCACTTGCTGCGCTCATGAGGTAAGCTCGGCGTGCGGCCTCGCCTGTAAACTCTACCTTTAGTCCCTTTGAGGAACTCAGCCTGCGGCCTCGTGGGGGAGCTCGGCCTCGCCAAGATGCTCTGCTAAGGTCTCTTTGTGGAACTCAGCCTACGGCTTCACGAGTGAAAGTTCGGCCTGCGGCTTCACCAAGACACTCTGCTACAGTCCCATTTGTAGATCTCGGCATGCGCCTTGTGAGAAAGATCGGCCCACTGCCTCGTCAGGATTGTTAACTAGTATGACGATTAATTTTGGTTTTTGGGGCAGTGGAGCCCCTAAACATAGCCTTTTCAAAAATCTGATGGTAAATTACTATTTAAGAGTAGCATACTTTGATTTTCATACCCCACTTGGTGTAATAGTTTAACATCACTCAATTTTTGATTTTGGAGCATATTTTTTATTTAGGGGGGGGGGCAGAACTCTTGAACGTTGTCTCATCCAAGATGTAATGGTAAAATGTTATTTATGAGATAAATATCTATAGTTTGATACCCCACTTGGTGTCTTATTTTAGTACTACCCATTTACTAGTTTTAGGAGTTTTTTTGTTTGTTTTGGGGCATTTACCCTGTTTAAAATCTGATGTTATATTTGGATTCAGGAAAAAATAGCTTTAAATTGATACCCTACTTGAGTAGATAAGATCAGTTTTTAAAATATTTATATTTTCAAAATTTTCAGCATTTGGGGCCCTGATATCCCAAATTATTTAGTTATTAAGCTGAAATTCATATATATTGTGCGTGTTTCTTATGTGTGTAGAACTATGAAGGTTTGAACATTTTACTCAAGATTTTCCTGGAGTTAGGTAATAAAAACTACTTTTTATTGATTTTCCCATAAGAAATACATTGGGGCAGTTTTGGGGTTCAGACCGAGAGCTCCAATTCAAGTATACACTTTATAGGGGTAGGACGTCGGGAAGTGCCTCAACATTTAGTGTCAGTCAGTGAGTTACTACATCGAGCTTTATAGTATATAGACTCGCTTCGCTCGTTGGGGGCTTCGTCCCCAAACCTCCTTGTGGTTTAAGTATCAATAGCTAGTCAGGTCACGAGTGCTTTCCAATATAATAACGGGTAGCTATCAAAGTTGATTATCAGGAGCTTTCCAAGTTGATCACAGTCTACACAAGATTTTATGGGGTGTTACCAAAGTGGATCACGGGGAACTATAAAAAATCATCATGGGGGGCTACATAAGTGGTTGACGGCCGGTCAACCTAATCGATTATGGGTGCTACCAAAGATGATCACGGATGATTAACCAAGTTGATCACAGGGAGTTCCCAACAGGATCACGGTAGCTACGCAAGTTGGTTATGAGAGTCTGGCAATGTTGCTCACAGAGCCTAACCAAGATTATCACCGGGGGTTGCGTAAGTCGATGACTGTTTACCACCGAAGTTGATCACAGGGGCTGGTAAACGGAGAGGTCAACGTAAATAGTGTACAAGGTTTTAAGTGTCCAGCTTATTTTAATCATGCTGAAATAGGTGGTTACAGGGCCGGATTTAGGGCCATTTTTTCCACCCCCTAGTCAGGTTAAAGTTACTTTCCTAAAAACCTTTACTAAAAAATATATCAGACCTATTTGTTAATTGCTTAAACACCACTCCACAATGTCATTTTATCATTGCAGGTTTTTTTAGGAACTAACTTGGTTCTGGGCTTAACAAAATACCGTTAATATATTAACAAAAGATTTGTTAATAACTTTGGTTTTGTTCAATTTGGGCAAATAAATTAAAAAAATGTAATAGACAAGGGGGCTACCTAAGTTGATCACAGGGCGCTAGTCAAGTTGACTAAGGGAGCTACCCAAGATGATAATGAGTGATTACCCTCAAATTGATCACAAGGGGCTCCCAACATGATCACCGGGGCTGGGGTGAGTCTACCCAAGACAATCATAAGTGGTTAGCTGGTCAACATTGTGGTAAACATAAATAGTGTGCAAGGTTTTAAGTTTCCAGCTGGGGCCCGTTTCACGAAAGTTACAAGTTACATATTCACCAGTAAATTTTAACAAACTTGTAAAAATATCAGTTACAGGTGTTTCACAAACACAAAGTTACAAGTCTAGTAGTAACCAGTAATAATTTACTGGTTCACAAGTACAATTTCACCAATTCACTACTGTGACTTTTTATATTGTTATAAGTTACAAGTCTACACTTGTTAAAATTTAATGTAAACATATTTTTTACCTATACTGAAACATAGGTAAATAATTGTATAAGAGGACTTGTTACAATGTTTTGATTCTATTGTGCGTCGTTTATTTTACTCAAGTATTGTTAAAATACTTCATTTCTTTGCTTTTTTACTTTTTGTGCAGATAAATCATGTTGCAATTCTAAACTATATGTATAAAAAAATTAGTTATGTGGAACAGCTCTTCATGTGATGAGGACAATCCTGCAAGACATCGAAGACATAGAGTGTTTAGGCCGAGAACAAATGTTGATTTTGTTAGTGTTTATGAGTTTAATGAGAGGTTTCGAATGTCTTCCATTAATATGGAATCAGTCCTTGGATATATAGGATACAGACTTAGGCATGCAACACAGAGAAATGAAGCTCTCTCTGAAAGAGTTATTTTGTGCGCAGCTCTCCACTGGTTAGGAAATGGAGGGCAGTACCATGGTATTGGCGATATGCATGGTATATCAAAAGCAAGTGTTTGTAGAGCATTGCATTCTGTTGTGGCAGCTGTAAATGAGAACGTGTTTGCTCATGTAATTGACTGGACAAATAATGTCGAAGACATTGCAGTTAACTTTTTTCGATTAGCTCAAATGCCTCTGGTTGTAGGTTGTGTTGATGGAACATTGATCAAAATAGATTCACCAACAGAAAATGAGAACCAATATGTGGATAGGTATGGTAATCACTCAATCAATGTTATGCTGTCTGTGGACCTGACTGCAAATTTTACTATGTGAGTGCACGATGGCCTGGAAGTGTTAACGACGCCAGAGTTTATAGGAACAGTTCACTACATCGTCGTTTTGTAGACGGTTGGAGACCACTTCCTGATGGTATAATTCTAGCTGATTCTGGTTATCCACTAAAGGAATGGTTGATTCCCCCAACTGATTTGAATCTGGGTGACCGTGCTGTCAGACGTTTTAATAATGCACATAAGTCTACTCGACGAGTTGTGGAAAACTCGTTTGGAATTTTAAAAGAGAAATTCCCTTGCCTTAATCATTTAAGAGTATCTCCACTTTTTGCCTGTGAAATAATAAAATGTTGTTTTACAATATGTAACATTGCTCGGACAGAAAACGATGCAGGCAGAGTTCTACAGCTTCAAAATCCAGAAGACAGGGAAGAGGAGCTTGTCAGGGCCAATGCAAATCCTGCTGCTGAAAGAAGACTTCAAGCATTGATATAGATCACTTTCGATGATTTACAGGACTAGATTGTTATTTTCCTCCATCCCAATGTTAATGTTACGTAACCTTATAAATTTTAACAGACGGCGCCGTGCTTATGAATGAATATCCCAGTACTACCAATAATGTTAATAATGGAAAGTAAAAGAACATAAAAAACAATTAATTATTAAAATAAGGGACTGCTGTTTTATGAATAGTTTATCATTACTGTATTTTGAAATTAATTATTGTTGATGAACCACTATGTTTTAGTATTAATTAAAAGCCAAATTTTTGTACACATTCTTATTTTAAATTTAAATTATTTTTATCAGTTAATAAGAAATCACCTATTAATATGTAATTCAGTTAATAAATAAAAATAGGCCTGTAACTATACGTTTTATTACAGAAAATTGGTTGATTTTTTATGGTAGTTAATAGTTACTTTCTCACCATTAAATTAAATTTATCAAAAAGTATACAAATCTAAGTACTGCAGTATATCAGTTAGATAGGTTCTAAGCAAACAATGAAATGGTATTGAACAAATTAGTTAATATAACCATAATCATATTACAAATTGAAACAAATATTGAGCTCTTCAATTATTTTTTAAATATTAAAGAAACTTATACTAAATGGTCAAAATGTCCTTCATCAGTTGTAAAACCTTCTGTGAATTTAGATGGAGGTAATTCTAATTTTCTTTCCCTCTCCAATATATCTAATAGCTAAAGTCAATGTAAACATTAAAATAAACTTATTACAGTGATCAGCTGACTTGTAACAATTAGTCACAACTGTGACTTTTTACTATAAAAGTAACAAGTGTTTTCAAGAAACACCTGTACTTGTGAAATTGTAACTATAATTACCTGTACTAGTGAATATGTAACTTGTAACTTTTGCGAAACAGGACCCTGGTTTTAATAATGCTTACATGGGAGAATATATTCAAAAAATCACATTTTTACAAAAAACTCAAATTAACCAACTTTTTGTGATGAAATGGTTGTATATACAGCATAGAAGTACATACAAATTCTTGTAGTAAACGTTATTGTGCATTAAACAACATCATTTGATTTCTTCTAAACAAAATATTGCAACTACAGAAAAACAAATAACTCAACAGTACACGAAAGACAGCATTATCATATAAATATTTTGAAGTTTTTGTTGAAAGGTAAAATATCAAATATAAAAACAGCTAGATAGTCTGTTAGGTTTATACGTTCTAACTTATTTTATTCATACTTAAATGGGAGGAACTATTCTATAAAATTGTGTGTTTTCGACAAATCTCAACTTTACCGACTTTTTGTAGGGAAACTGTAGAATATACCACAAAATGTATATTAAACTTTTTGTACAAAATTTTATTGTCAATATAAATATTTCATTTGATGTTATCTTAACTAAATATCACAGCTTCAGTAAAACAAAAACCTCAGCTGTGCAAACAGGTAAGTGCTTTCTCATCAGCCATTTTGAATTTTGTCTAGGTTATGAAATTGCCTAATAAAGTGTTATGTCAATTTTGCTAACACATAAAATGAAGGTAAATATTATGTAAGGTTTTAAGTTCATGGCCTTTTTAAATCATATTTAAAATGGGAGGAACTATTTTAAAATCGCATGTTCTTGACAAAACTTAAATTTACCGATTTTTGTGAAGAAACTGTAGAATGTACCATACAAATGTATATAGAACTTTTGTACAGAATGTTACTGTTAACTAGAAAATTTTGCTTGATTATATCCAAAGTAAATATAACAGCGTCAGTAAAATAAAAACTTCAACCGTGCAAACAGGTCAGCAGTTTCTCGTCAGCCATTTTGAATTCTTTCTGTGTTATAAAAATTGCAAAATCTAATTGTATAGCATTTTATTAACAGGAAATGTGAAGGTAAATAGTATATAAAGTTGTACGTTTCTGGCATCTTTTAATCTTGATTAAATAGGATGATCTCTTCCAAAAAAATCACATGTTTTGACAAAAACCTAACTTTACTTACTTTTTGTGAGGAAACTATAGTATGACCACAAAAATGTACATTACACTTTTTGTACAGCATTTAATTGTTAGGTTGAACATTTCATTAAATGCTATCAAAACTAAATGTTACAGCTTCAGTAAAACAAAAACTTCAACTCTGCAAACAGAACAGCAATTTTACGTCAGCCATTTTGAATTTTTTCTAGGTTATGAAAAGTTAAAAATCAAAGTTTATAGCAGTTTGATAACAAAGTACTAAAGATAAATAGCGTGTAGGGGTTTAAGTTTCTAGCTCCTTTAAATCATGCTTAAATGGGAGGAACTATTAAAAAAAATCACATGTTTCTGAAAAAACTCAAGTTTACCGACTTTTTCTGAAGAAACTATTGTATGTAGCCTAAACATATACAGGACACTTTTTGTGCAGAATTTAATTGTTAATTTGAATATATCATTTGATTTTAATGAACTAATAATTAAAGTTTCAGTAAAACAAAAACCTCAACTCTGCAAACAGGTCAACGTTTTCACGTCAGCCATTTTAGATTTTTTTCTAGGTTATGGACAGTGAAAAATCGAATTTAATAGTAGTTTTGATAATAAATTAGTAAAAGTAAGTAGTGTGTAGGGTTTTAAGTTCTTAAATTATCGTAATAATGCAGTAAAATACGAAAAATATAACAAAAATAACATTTTTTGAACGAAATGTGAAAATTAACGAATTTTTGTGTAGTTATTATCAAAAACACAAAAATATTTAATCCGACCAAAATTGTAGGAAATTTAATTACAAATCTGGAGTATGCTGTCAGATTTGTTCTACAACCAACGGTTTGCCCACAATTAAGCCGTTAGTAAAACTCTGCACACAATTCAAAATTCCCATCCACCATTTTGATTTTTTTTGGTTAAACATTTAAATGTTTAATTTTCGGAATTTTACCGTCGGTTGCTCGGTAAAAGTGTGCCAAATTTCAACTTTCTAGCTCATCTGGAAGTGGGTTAGAATTTGTATTCGTGAGTGAGTCAGTGAGTTACACATGCAGCTTTATAGATATTAGACTAGGGGACACCCCTGCATGCTTCATGTGCCAACCCCGTCGCCACTTGCTACGCTCGTGTTGTAAGCGCGATCTCGCCTGGAAACTTTACGTTTAGTCATTTGTGGAACTTATGCTGCAGCCTCGTGGGGGGCTCATCCTACGGTCTCGACAGAGGCCCCTTTTGAAACTCGGCCTACGGTCTCGCAGGAAAAAGTTCGGCCTGCGTCCTCACCAAGGCACTCTGCTACAGTTCCATTAGTGGATCTTGGTATGTCGCCTCGTGAGGAAAATCGGCTTACAGCCTCGCCAAGGTTTTTTTTGGGGCAGTGGAGCCCATAAACATATTATTTTCTAAAATCTGATCTTTAATTTGATACCCCAAATGGGTGCATTAGTCTAACATTACCCAATTCTTGATTTTTGAGCATATTTTTTTAATTGAGGGGGAGAGGCCTTAAAATTCTTTCTTCCAAAATATGATGGTATCATGATATTTAGGAGATAAATATACCTATAGTTTGATACCCCACTTGGGCGTTTTATTTTTATTATCAAATACTACCCGTCCTCCCATATACATACGGTGGTATTGACACACCCGCCCACACATACACGTTCAGTGGTATTGACCCACCCGCCCACACATACACGTTCACTGGTATTGACCCACCCGTCCTCCCATATACATACGGTGGTATTGACCCACACATACACGTTCGGTGGTATTGAACCATCTGCCCACATATATACGTACGGTAGTATTGACACACCTGCCCACACATACACGTTCGGTGGTATTGATCCACCCACCCACACATATACGTTCGGTGGTATTGTGAAACCTAACCACCTTCAATCTAACTGTTGACCTACCCACCCATACACGGACAGTGGTATTGACCCACCCACTCATACATGTACAGTGGTATTGACCTACCCACCCATACATGTACAGTGGTATTGACCCACTCACCCACTCATACATGTACAGTGGTATTGACCTACCCACCCATACACGGACAGTGGCATTGACTCACCCGCCCACCCATACACGTACAGTGGTATTGACCCCACTGTACGTACTGTGGTCAATGGCACTGTACGTGTATGGGTGGGTCAATACCACCGTACGTGTATGGGTGGGCGGGTGGGTCAATACCACAATACGTGTATGGGAGGGCGTGTGGGTCAATACCATAGTAGGCTATGTGTATGGGAGGGCGGGTGGGTCAATACCAACGCATGTATATAGGAGGGCACATCAATACCACTGTACGTGTATAGGTGGGCGGGTGACTCAATACTACTGTATGTGTATGGGTGGGCGGGTGACTTAATACTACTGTAGTGTATGGGTGGGCGGGTGGGTCAATACCACTGTACGTGTATTGACATTATATACTATGTCAATTTAAATATTAAACCCATCCGAAGTCCTTTGGGTGGGAGGGGTTCCGTCAACATCTACAATGGGTAATGTATGGTGCTCTTTAAGGCGTAATTAATATCGGCAAAACTTCAGTTAACATGTATATTAAGTGAGCCAGGAAGCCCATCTATGTATGTTGGGTGGGTAGTAACCACCACTACCAAGTACGTGACATAAATTATTGTGGTGAAGGTTGGCTACTCCATTAGATTTAACATACTGTCTAAGTGTTAGAATGCCATGCTTCTATGGGAGGATCCCATACACGTGCAGTTGTAAAAATATTGTATAGGTGGGCGAGTGACTCAATACTACTGCACGTGTATGGGTGGGTGGGTGACTTAATACTACTGTGTATGGGTGGGTGTGTGGGTTAATACTCCTGTACGTGTATGGGTCGGCGGGTGACTTAATACTACTGTACGTGTATGGGTGGGTGGGTGGGTCAATACCACTGATTGATGTGTTGTTGGTTACAGAAATGGATTGTAGCAATGGTGGTGATGTGTATGGGTGGGCGGGCAGGTCATCCCCACTGTACTTGTATGGGTGGGAGGGTGGGTCATCACTATTGCACGAGTATGGGTGGACGGGCGGGTCACCACCACTGTACGTGTAAGGGTGGGCATGTGGGTCGGTCAATAACACTGTACATGTAAGGGTAGGCAGTTGGGTCAATACCACTATACGTGTAAGGGTGGGCGGGTAGGTCAATACCATTGCACATGTAAGGGTGGGCGGGTGGGTCAATACCACTCTATGTGTAGGGGTGGACGGGTGGGTCAATACCACTGTACAGTAGGAACCCTATTTTCCTACCCCATTTTTGGTTTTCTGAGATTTTTTCTGTTTTTGGGGCATATATCTCTTATTATTTGCCCTTTTCAAAATCTGAATGAATATTTAGAATCAGGTCAAATGTTCCTTTAGTTTGATACCCTACTTGGGTGAATAACACCAGTATTAACAAATTTTACATTTTCAAACATTTTAGTTTTAGGGCCCCCGATACCCCAAATTTTTAGTTATTACGTTGAAACTCATATATAAGGTGTGCGTTTGTTACGTGTGTAGAACTGCAAAGGTTTAAACATTTTAATCAAGCTTTTTTTTCAAATCATAAAAACTACTTTTTTACGATTTCCCCATAAGAAATACATCAGGGCAGCGTTGGGGTAAAAAAAAGGCCATCAACTTGTTTATGAGTAAAAAAAGTAAACTTTTGTGAATTTTCAGACCTAGAGCTTCAATTCAAGTATGTAGGGAGTAGGACACCGGGAAGTGCCTCAACATTTAGTGTCAGTCAGTCAGTCAGCCAGTGAATCACTACATCGAGCTTAATAGTATCACAGAATATAGACAGAAACAGAAGCCCCATGCAATGCTAAATTTTGAAACGCGAAATCGCTTAACTCAATGGCAAGATCATACGCGGCGCTAGTAGTAAAAACCGGCCAAGTGCGGTTGCCAAACTGTGGCTGGCCGGCCGACTCAGCCGGTCAGGGAGATATCCCTCGCTACATATCGTCTCTGGTCTCTCTCTAGTCAACTGCAATAGTCCGGCATGTATGGCATGAGCAGTCCAACAATTATGCATGTATGGAGTTTAATATTACTGTACATCTTTTACTGTTAAAACGTGATATTCGTATTAACATTTTTATTGACAATTTTTATTTGTTGAAATCGGTGCCTGCCCTAAACCACCCAATCTTTGTAATTACTAAAAATTAAAATAAATTCAGGTATACTTTCCTATATTATGTTTGTGTTTCTCTTGTTTACTATAGAACTTCACCGACACGTTTTGCATAACTTGGTGAGGCCTTATTTTACCATTATATCTTTTGCCATTATTCTACCCGTATAAAGGAAATGAATAAAGCAAATGTAAAAGCTTACTATCGTGAATGTATTTAAGATAATAATAATAAAGACTTGCAAATTTGTAAAGAATAGCTTAAATAAATGTTAATATAATTAATTAGTATACTTTATTATTTTATTGACGTTGTCAATCTAAAATTCCATACACATAGCTCAATCAACTATTTAAACAAAAAACATTATTATAAACATTTCTTCAGGTACTCATCAGTAGGGCGTTATTTTCGCTCAATAATTTGACTAACTAAAAATTAGATAGGATATATAAAACATAAATAGTCCTAATACAAAGAACAAATGTTTTCCAATTTTATCGTGGCTAGGGAGATGATTTCTATAAATATTATTAAAGCCAAATAACACTGACTAATCACAAATTCTAAAAATTATAATACCATGAAATTTGCTATAAACATTCATTGTAGGCTATAAACATATACTAAGAGGGGATTTGTCAAAAGTTTTTCTCAAAAAGCTAAAATAAATATCCCAATACTAGCAAATCATTGTTACCCTAACAATGAGAAAGATTCTGATGTGCACCGTTGACACTGTTGCACACTTGACATGAGAAGTTATTTTTAAAGCGTACTGTAAAAATGCTAAGCATGTAATATGAAGAAAAATAACAAAATTACACAAGTGAGGTGAAACGTACGAAGCCAGTAACTGGTTCTGCACACATAGCATGCTGTGGTATCCCCTAGTTTAAGGAAAAATTAAGGTTCGGATTATTACTATTATTTTAAAGTTTTAAATGGGTAACAAATGTTTAAAGGAACATAAATCTCGAATGGGGACAAAGTGTTTGGGAGATTGTAGGCGGTAGGTTCCATGCTCGGTTCTCTTAATACCGACACAACGTCCGCTAATTTGGTTGCCATCGACGTGGACACTACTAGAGACGTATGGGGTGTCCATGTTGGATGGTAATCAAGGTTCGGATGTTGTGTAAGAAAGAGAACTGAGTGTCAGACTTGTCTGTTAGCTGAAAATCAGACCAACACTACGTGGTTCGGATTCTACGGAAAGCTGTAGGTCCCTTAGTTGCCCTGGCTGTTGGGCTATTAATAAATTGCCCTTTCTGAGGAACAGTTAAATTCAGTTAGTAACCAGACTACACTCATCCCACACTCATATCATCATTCATATTCGCCTTAAAATACCAACAACGTTGTGTCGGCGTCTCATATGTAAGAGTAAGAGTAATAAGTGCCCCAATAAATTGGTCGAATTGAAAGGTTTAAAAATGTTAAAAGAGTTGTGGAAAACAGAGGGTTGAGAAAGATGAATAAAAATAATGTGGTTAACACGTTCAGTGCGGGTGGACCGTATACGATCCACCGCCGGCCGGGCGCTGGTGGCGCGTGGACCGGGCCCATACCACTCTACACTGTTGTTGCTATGCAGTCAGTATGAGTTCAGCTCTTGCGTGAGGTAGATTTTACGTCGGCCGCTATACGAATGTGAACCGTTCTATATTTTTGCGTTTTCCGTTTTTATCTATCGTTTTTTCGAGCGGAGTTTTACAATTGATGTAATTTAGTGATTTCTTCATGTAAATAAGTTTGATATTTATGTAAATAAGTGTGTTTAGTGTATATTATTGTCAATCAATCAATCAATCAATTTTTTTATTGCAGTATTAACAATTATTACATCGTATTGCAAAAGTCAATATGTGTTTTAAAAATATATAATAAATAATATTTTAATAAAATTCAAAATTATTATAATGGCCTACTCTATTCTACCACTCTATCAACCGTACGTACATAAATTATAGGCATTCTACATTCATACTTTACACCAGTGCCATTGGGGCCAAATTTTGAATTTTTATTCCCAGCGGCTTTCCATGAACTCGCCAACCGAGTAAAAGACTCTTGACATCAAGAGGTGTTTTAAACGATATTTAAAAGTATTGAAACTATGGCTTGTTTTGATATCTTCAGGGAGCTGATTAAGCAATCCAACCCCAACCTGCGCAGGAAGGCGGTCAGACGCCATTGTTCTACACCGGACTATACGGAAATTCTCCCTGCCACGAGTTTCATACTGATGGACGTCCCTGCCCTGGACCAATTCAGTTTTAAACTGACAGTACAGGAGCGCCTCCAGCATGTACAGGCAGGGCAAAGTTAGTATTCCCAACTCCCTGAAGGCGTCTCTACACGACTCTCCGTTTTGTAATTTTGAAATGATTCTAATAGCTCTTTTTTGGAGCCGAAAAACCCTTTCGAATTTGGTTGCAGTGCAGCTACCCCAGAGTCTTATCCCGTACGATAGGTGGGGATATATGAGGCCATAGTAGGCCACTTTTAAGACATCGAGGGAGCAAAATTTTGTGAGGTTACGTAAGACGTAAATGCCTGAGGTAACCTTTGTACAGACATTATCAATGTGGTCATCCCAGGTCAGCCCATCAAGGTACATTCCCAAGAACTTAGTAGAATCTGCATTCTCTATAAGAGCATCATCTATTACTACATTTGGAATAACTACGTCCTCCCTCTGAGTGAGACAATATTTGATGAAATTTGATTTTGCGTTGTTTGTGTGTAGATTGATACCGGAAAAATGCTGAATGCAAGAACTTAGCATCACATAAGAATCAATCTCTAAGCCGTCAATTGTTTTAGATTTAATGCAGAGAGTCGTATTGTCAGCGTACTGGACAACCTTTCCATTTTGGATTGGAGAGTTCAGCCTGTTGACGTAAATAAGAAAGAGGACCGGTCCAAGTATTGATCCCTGAGGGACTCCATATTTAATTTCTACGCTTTCAGATTTGACATTTTCCACTTGCACTAGTTGGCATCTGTTCTCCAAGTAGGATGCAAGCCATTCGAGCGGTAGGCCGCGGATTCCGCTTGCCTCTAACTGGCGCAACAGTGTCGCATGATGCACACAGTCAAAGGCCTTAGAAAGATCGAGAAATATGCTGAGCACATGTTCTCGCTTCTCAAGTCCGTCCACAACCATCTCGACTAGTTTGGTAACAGCGTCGATGGTCGATTTATTTTTTCTAAAGCCAAATTGTTACTCGCTCAAGATATCGAATTTTTCCAAAAAACCGTCGAGTCTTTTCAAAAATGTTTTTTTGAAGACCTTACTGAGAACTGGTATTTACTAATTGTAGTATTTAGTGTAATTTTTATTGTTGAAACATGGCTGACAACACTGTTGATGACCTTGACTTGAGTGACGACATTATTACAAGTGAAGATTCCGACACCGAAAGTGATGATGATGATGCAGTTTTGAACCCTATTTGGTGTAACAACACTGCTGGACTCAAAAAATTAACTTTTTGAAGGACAATAAGCTATTCATTGTTCACCAATTAAGCTATTGGTGGCCATACCTGGTGATGGCTCACCTATTGATTGGTCTTCCAGCATCCCAAGGGGCTGATGGACCGTATCCAGACCACAACTTATGACGTCATAAACAACTTTTTTCCATGCTACAACCAACTTCGTTTTGCTGTTTTTGGGCTGTCTATACCATATGAAAAGTAAAATTAAATTTTATAGTACTTAGTTTCCCGGGTCGGTTAGATTGTTTTTACTATAGCAGTGAACGTGTTAAGAAAGATCGAGATATGAGAGATTGTGACGATAAGATGTAATTTTTAAATTAGTCTATATGTTTACTATGTATTTACAGTATTTATTTTGTATTGTATAACACTTTTAGGACGTATTTATTTAACAATTAATGGTCAATTTTTGTTTTGTTTTTAATCAAATGTTTATTAATGTAATTAATAGTTCATAAATTTATTGATAGTTAAAAGTATAACTTCTAATTATATGTTTCAAGGATCCTTATAAGCATGTGCCATCAATACAATTTGCTTTTCTCTGTATCTGCTAAGGTATTTATAAAGTATCTATAAAGATTGATTATATCCAGTCGGTATAAAATAAGTAAAAAATCAATCAATTTGAAAGGTTTAAAAATAGTGATCCTAATATAAATTAATAAAAATAATGAGCTTATGGGAGGAATGTATTGAGAAGTTGTGGTGAATAAATTCTGTATAGTATGTATGTCTAAATTATATGTTATATTTTATAGTTCCTCGTGGTGTAATATCACTGACAATGTCCAAGCTACCTGCAGAATAAAAATATTGACTTTCTTATCATCTATCGTTATTTTACCATCCTTAAACAATTATTTGGTTCATAATTTAATCTGATAAATTTTCATAAATGTTTCACAAACTTGTTAATTAAGAATACAATTAAATAATCCCCTTTATTTAGAAGTGCACAAAATAGGTTTCATTTGCTCAATGTATTTATGTACTTATGTACTTTGAGAATTTGGCTAAAATTCAAACAAGAGCATATATAGGGTCAAAATACGCGAAGTAAATGCAACTCGGTGAGCGTAAGCGGGAGTCTTTCGGGCCTTGCCCTCGTCCCTTGTCCGACTATTGGTTGGATTTCTGTCTGTCCATTCTGCATTCCTCCCTCCACTGCGGGAGAACAGGAATGATGATTTGGCAACACAGCGTCAGTTAGCGACTGTCTCAACGCCTTCATTCTGAGAAATACCATGAACTGCCCCTTTCATTATTTCCTATACCGTGGGGCTTCTGTGATAGTATATAGATACAGTTAAAACGAACAATATTTGGAAACAGCAAAATTAATAGAAGTATAACATGAGTCCAGCTAACTTTAAACCAATTTAAAATATTACAATTATGTAATAAAAACAGCCAATTAGGAATTAAGATACGACACAAGACAATGTACAGTTGAAAATCAAATAAAAACATCAACTATACGTGTTACATAATTAAAATCAGCAAACAAGCATAAATTGAAATCCCCGTTCTTTGTGTTAAAAGATAAAATCAATTTCTGACGTTAGAAACTCCTGGATAGAATAAAATGGGTGGTTTTGAAGCAATGAAATGTGGTCTGCATGATAAATTTTTAAATTATCTACCAAAGTGCAAAATGAGCTTTAACTCCCTAACTGAGCCCTAAGATTAGCCTTATCTGGAATCTAGGCCTAATTACTATAAAAAACCAATATTTAGAGAAGCTAACAGTTTTAGTTAAGACAAGTGTTTTGGTTGATAAATCCTATTTCACCATTTAGAATTAACACTGGCAATTAAAGACTCCTTAACACCTGACTAAAACACATAAATTTTAAAATTATTTATGTAGTTTATAAAATATTCCATAATAATTACTTTGTAAACTTACCCATATTCCACTCCTGAATACCTAAATCCTAATTGCCAACAAATATTGAAGCAGCGCCTTGGAGAATTAGTTTTGTCATAAGCTCTTTTCAAACCTTTAAAAATTTGATTGTTCAAATCATTAAAACACCCTAAGAATTTTTCGTGAGCTGGAAAATCTAAAAACAAGTAAATGAGTTAGTTTAAATTAATATGAGTTTACAAGAATTTTTTAATTGTTATCTTTTGATTGTTTGAATATAATAGCCTTAAAAATATTCATAATAAACACAGTTGTATAAGCTTAATGAAATTAATATGACTAATTGAATCATATTTCATTAAAGCTATATATATATAAAAGCCAAATACTACTGACTGACTCACTCATTCATCACGAAATCTCAAAAACCACTGAACGGATTTACACGGAACATATTTTAAAGGAAGTTAGCTTTAGTATCAAAGGGACCCACTAAGAAACAATTTTTCGAAATTTCATTCCTAAGGGGTATAAACAGCTCCTCAAGATTTCCTTTTTTCCATAAGAATAACATTGGGTTGATTCAGTAAATTAATAACAGCTGTTTTGTAAATAAATAAACATGTTTATTTTGTATGTTTGACATCATCCTATTGATGAATTAAGAGTTTAATCTTCAGCTGTTAAACAAAAACGAATGAAATGGTTACGTTTGAAATAGACTAAGTAATACCATTGGTTATTTATGGTAATAAATAGGTAGCAACACAATTACCGTGAGTGATATATCGTGAATAAATTTAATATTGTGATTTTATGTTATACAGTTAATCTACTATTATTTGTGGTTAAAGTTACATGCCGAGGCCGAAGGCCACACCACTAGCCAATACTTACCATCCACCACTTGATTCACGGCCACTTTTGATCCACCACCTAACTCCCCCCCAACCACTAGCCACCATTCACACGACTCATTACTGACGCTACAATGACATAGTCCCCTCTCACTCACTCCCCAACGCTTAGATACTTCTCATTTCCAACCAACCCTCAGTCAGCTCACTAACAATTTTCATTTTTCCCATGTTCTTCTTCTGTCTGTTTCAGGGCCCATGTTTCCTCGGGACCTTTCCTCCGGAGACCCGGGCTGCCTCCTTGCCTCGTACAGTCATGATCGTTGCGATCCAACATCCTCTACCTACCTAGCCTAGGCTGAAGAGGCCCTCCCTAATGGCCTAAAACAGCCGTAACTCCTTGCTACACTTTCACGATCCGATCCGAGGGCCGAGGTGTATCGAGCGCAGTGAGAGTTGGGGGGTTGGCACTCAAAGTGTGCAGGGGTGTTCCCTAGTAATATATATATATATATATGAGTATTAGAAGGAAATATGCTTACACAAGAATTGCAGAGGCATGGACTGAAATGATCAATTATAATCACTAATTAGACCAGATTTTATTTTTGTTTTTTAGATACGACTATCAGAAAAAACCTTTTGAATCAATAATAATAAACACAGAGATATGGACAAATAATCAATTGCTGTCTACAAAAATTTAATCAGATTTGATTAAGTAATAGTAGTTTGGATATTATTCCTAGAAAAATAGGTTTTTAATTAATAATAATGTACACAGGTACATATTACAATCACCAGGCTAGTCCTGGACCACATGTGAGTTAATTAATAATAATGTACACAGGTACATATTACAATCACCAGGCTAGTCCTGGACTACATGTGAGTTAATTAATAATAATGTACACAGGTACATATTACAATCACCAGGCTAGTCCTGGACTACATGTGAGTTAATTAATAATAATGTACACAGGTACATATTACAATCACCAGGCTAATCCTGGACTACATGTGAGTTAATTAATAATAATGTACACAGGTACATATTACAATCACCAGGCTAGTCCTGGACTACATGTGAGTTAATTAATAATAATGTACACAGGTACATATTACAATCACCAGGCTAGTCCTGGACCACATGTGAGTTAATTAATAATAATGTACACAGGTACATATTACAATCACCAGGCTAGTCCTGGACTACATGTGAGTTAATTAATAATAATGTACACAGGTACATATTACAATCACCAGGCTAGTCCTGGACTACATGTGAGTTAATTAATAATAATGTACACAGGTACATATTACAATCACCAGGCTAATCCTGGACTACATGTGAGTTAATTAATAATAATGTACACAGGTACATATTACAATCACCAGGCTAGTCCTGGACTACATGTGAGTTAATTAATAATAATGTACACAGGTACATATTACAATCACCAGGCTAGTCCTGGACTACATGTGAGTTAATTAATAATAATGTACACAGGTACATATTACAATCACCAGGCTAGTCCTGGACTACATGTGAGTTAATTAATAATAATGTACACAGGTACATATTACAATCACCAGGCTAGTCCTGGACTACATGTGAGTTAATTAATAATAATGTACACAGGTACATATTACAATCACCAGGCTAGTCCTGGACTACATGTGAGTTAATCTGCTCCTGCCTGCATAATCATACTAAAACCTAAGTTAGTAGTTGATGTCTTTTCTAAAATCCAATTCCGAAACCTTTAGGGTACTGCCTCCAGGGCGAGCCTCAGCAGTAGGGCTGGTCGCAAATCGCGGATAGCAAATGTTCCACCTTGTTATTGATGAGATGGACAGCTGCGAATAAGGAGCAACCCTAATAAGCAGTCCCGGACCGAGGTTCGCAGGGGCAGCTGAGGTGTGCAGCTGAAGGGATTAGTGACCCCGCGGTACAATGAACTCATTAACACACCCAACACACTTACAGTTACATGACAGTGCCTCAGGGGCTAGAAGTAGGAATGACGCTGCCAAACCGTGGGTAGCATGACCCTAAATCTTCTGAGGGTACAGGAGTTAAAACCGGAATGCACACCGGGCTGCCAAATAGTACCTGGCCTCACCAGTATGTGGTGGCTGCCCTTTGAGCTAGCGAAAATGCCGATCCTGATTTCCAGTTGGTGACTGGATGGGACCGTGTAGACAGGCTAGTGAGGCACTTGCGAGGCCACAGGGGCTCTTGGGGATGTGGATAAGCTCGCGGGGAGGCGGTAAAAGGTATATGGATGGCTCCTGAGACATCGACACTGATACACACAGACCACACATGGACTTTTTTCAGGAAAAAAATGAATAAAGAAACAATTAGGAAAGACTCAAACGTGCCAGTTGAGATTGATTAGCCCAGCTCATCGAGTTTCAGGGATGGCTACCGGATCAACGGTAGAGACAGAAAGAAGATCGTGCTGCCCAGAGGAGGGGGGGGACTGAAGGAAGAAGAGCTGGATTGGAGGAAATGGTGAGTTTTCTACAAGCCAATCTCAATCATAGCATTGAGGTCACGAATATACTAGCTAGAATTATGAGAGGAGGGGTGAATATTGCTCTGATTCAGGAACCATGGATTCGGGATGGACATAACTATGGTCTCAGCTTCAATGTATTACCATATCAGAGACTGTGAAGTGTTGCAGGAACGTTCTTTGTCGGACCACAGACATTCATTTTGTGCTTGAGGGTCAGACAACACAAAGGTTGTACAGGAACCCTAGACTGACAGACTGGACCTCATATTCTGAGGAACTGTCTGACAAACTGGACCAAATTCCAAAAGGCCAGATTGGATCTGGGTTGGTGCTAGAGGAGAGAGTGATACTCCTTACGGAGGCTGTGATCACCTCATATGAGAATAACTGCCCTTTGAAAACCGCACAAAGGGGTGCGCGAAGCCGGAGATGGTCTCATGAATTGGAGGACCATCGAAGAAGGACAAAAAGGCTCCGTGGTAAAATAAACAACAAAGAAAGGTATACATTTTTAAAGTAAAATATTTTATAATTCCGTTTGATCATCGTTAAACACACTGTAAATTTCAGAATATTCGGATTCCAATTGTTTTGGGCAGAGGTTTCGTTGAACTGGATTTTTGGTATGCAAGGTTTGTAATGGAAATATTGGGGTTCTAACATTGTAGTTGGACATATACCGAAGTATGGATGTTTGAGTTATAAGAACAGGAGTCATTTTGAAGGCCTATTTGTTGTGCTTCATTACTTACGTATGGCTGTGAATAGTTCGATACATTTGGGGTTGTGGGCTGAAAAAATAGCATCATTGGTGAAGGAGAACTGGAAACAGGAGAAATAGCTTGATGCATGACTTGCGTGATGGCCATATGGGCCCACATTTTTTCTATCAACTGGGAGATTTTTCATTATTGGCAGAAAAGACAGTAAAAAATCTTGTAATTCTTCTTCTTCCCATGATTTAATTTTGATGTCTCTGTCATTGTACACTTTCAAAGTGTTATCCCACAGAGCTGGCCGAACACATACTTCATTACTAAAAATAAATCAACGGTCCAACATTTAAAACAGTATTGTCACAAAAAATATCTTAACAAGCACAAATTGGGAACTAAACTGAATCAGTCACTTTACGTTGATGTTCACTCAGGGGCTGGGGAGGGGGAGTTTTATGTTGCAACTGGTCGCTTAATGTGGCCGGTGCCATTAGTCAACACGTGTTGCATTTTTTGGTCGCTTGGTCGCAGCGACCAGAAAACGCAGCCTGATGCGTCCGAAATCTGGTCACTGGTTGCATAATGTGGCCACCTCCATTTGATTTCATACGTTCAACAAATTTCCTGGTCGCAAACGTCTGGTCGCATGCGACCAAGTCGGCTGATGTGGCCGTGCCCTTAGACAGACTCTTAACTTCACTACCCATTGTACCGGGTCATTTGACCGGTACATTTCGTTTTTTTTCGTCGTGGTCTGCCGAGCTGCCTGAGACCGCTCGTGCCCGGCGATTCGCTTACTTTGGTGGCCGTTGGCTCGGACTCGTTCGTTCCGTGTGCCAGCTCTTGTCTGTCAGGTTGGCCATCTTTTGGTTTCTTCCTAGCCTACTGAAACTACCATGCATGGCTAGAGACTCCAAAACTCCAGGGTCCTTGAGTAGCACGTCTCAACCCTCAGCCTGTCGTCCGGGCAAATTTCGACCTTCTACACTGCCAGCCTGGCCTGAGGACCAAGTCGTAGAGCACATGTTGCGACTAAGCTGCCATCCCTACATCTGGGTGTTTTTCTTCAGTCCTCAGGTCAGTGCGTTCCATTTTGTTTCCCGGCGGCTGAGCTGGGGGTTTTTGATGGTATAATTTAAAAAGAAAAAAAAGTGAAATATAAAGAGAAAGAAAAAAAAAGGTGCCAAACTATTTATTGAGGCCTAGGCCTAAAGACTGAAAGGTGATGAAACAGCCATTGGGGACCTATAGGGTTTTTTATTAAAGAAAAAAAAACTTGAAATACACAAGAACAGTTCGTGTTAATATTTATTGTTATTTAGTTTAATTTGTTGTTATATATTTTAGAGTTTATATTTGTTAGGTCCCTACTGTTAAATTAGGTTATTATTTATTTATATGTTTAGGCCTAGTGATTGTTATTTATATTTTTTTGTTAATTGTATTCTGGATGTCTTGAAGTGACTTTTTACTAGAACGGTACCGTGTTATATTTTTCTTTAAATTGTTTAATTTTTAAAATCTTCACCAAAAGCGGATTATTTTTCTTTGACTTAACTTCCTATTCGGAGCTGCCCAGGGATTCCGGCTTACTCCCTGGCCTCGGTGGAATTATGGGACGTGGGCTAAATTGCCGGGTTTAATGGGTGTAGTCAAAATTTTCCTAAATTTTTCATTTAAGTTGTTAATAAGTTTTTCTTACGTTTTGGGTGTCTCAGGCTAGGCTGCAGATAGGCCATGTAGTTGTTAATTTTAATACCTAAACACATAATCACTGTTCGTGTATGGATGGGCGGGTGGGACAGTACCACTGTTCGGGTATGGGTGGGTGGGTCGGACAGTACCACTGTTCGTGTATGGGTGGGAAAGAACCACTGTTCGTGTATGGGTGGGACAGTACCACTGTTCGTGTATGGGTGGGCGGGTGGGACAGTACCACTGTTCGTGTATGGGTGGGCGTGTGGGCACCTCAGATTACAGAGTCATAAGAATACCCTAATGTATGGATATATTTACAAAATATTTGTCAATTTTACATTGCGATAGACATTGTCAAAGAAATATAACAATACAATGCAATGTATACTAAAGTAGTAGAAATACAGAACTAAAAATTTGTTTTTTCTAACTTAATTAACTTAATGTTTGAGTTGTTGTGAGATAAATTATTAAAAGAATTATTAAACTCCACCCGTGATCCCATCGTCGCTTGACTTGTTTTGAGCCATCCCCCAGTTGGCACGCTTTCCAGCTTTGGTGGGGGGATGGGTCTCACCATATTATACTACATTGAATTGAAGCTAACTACTGTTATTTTAGTACTAAAAAATGAACAAAATTAGTAAAAATATAAAATAAATAAAAATCTTTTCTCCTATTAAAATAGACTACCTAACTTTGAGAACATACTTTTCTTCTAGAATATCCTACTGTAAAATGTCCCTTCAGTCATTATTTGTTTGGCTTGGCAGTTGAATGTCAGGACCTTCTCATGAAACCTTCCTATCACATGAGATGCATGCACCTAATCCGCCCCCTCCTACCTCACTGATTTGATAAAGAGATACTGAATAATATATTCATTCAATCCAATAGTACACATCGAGGACTTTAGCTCTGCGCGCGGAAACAAACTACTACCCATTCAACAAACAAACACAATATGTTTTACTGGTTGCGTTCACGCGCTCGCCGCTGAAACTCTTTCTCAGGTTCTATATCGGTTACACTTTACTATTTGACAGCTAAACATGTATGGGAAAAAGTATTATAAATTGAAAACATTAAATGTATTGTGGTAACTGTATTTTTATGGTAGGTCGGAAAGTATGTAAATTTCACAAACACAAGAAACACATTATTGTTGCTATTATTCCTGCTTCTTTGTCTATTTCATTTAAAACGACTGTAATAATACTACTTAGGCATTTTATTTTTGTAAATAGTAAGTAAAAAGTTAAGTAACTTATAAGTACTTTCTTATAATGAATATATAATGAATGTGAATATGATATAATATGAATCTTATAATGATATATGAATGTGACAATCATTTTACTTCATTAGAGTTCTTCAATCCCACTTAACTCTTCGTCCTCCTCTGAAAGACAGTCACTGTCTGTATCAGATTCATTTCCAACTGATATAACAAAGGATTCTATAATATTGTCTATCTAGGGTTTGCCGCTGCAGAGTTTTTTTCTATCTTCTCCACGTGCTTGCACTTTCTTAAGACTCCTCTAAATAAATTATTGGATGTCCTTGCTCCCTGTAGCTTTTCAACGCTCTCAAATATGTTATCCGTTTTTCTCGGATATCTGGTTTTTCAATTAACAACTTTCTATTGTTTGCTGTCTTTCTCCAAGTAAACCCTAAATCCTTTAATATGCGTCTCAAACTTTTATCACAACCCTGAAAGTTTATTACTTTTTTAGCGCCTCCCTCAATAATTCCATATTCTTCTATATGAAAATTGTACACTAGTCTTCTCACTACACATTTATCGAAGTCATCTAAATAGGTTACTGTTTTACGTCGTTGTCAGTTTTTGTTTGGCGTAGTAAAACATGCCTCGCACTGACTACTAACATGCAATTTCTTTAACTCTCTGTTTATTTGAGTTACAACTCGCTCTGATACCCCCGTAGCTGCTGCGCTGTTCTTTGACGAGCCTTTGCCTACGGAATATTTAAAGTTTTTCGGGCTGCCTCTGTCTTCATAAATTTAAACACGTTAACGATAATTTCGCGGCCCTGACTATGAATTACTCTATTCTTGACTAGCGACTTGAACTCATCAGTCATTGTGGAAAATTAACAAACACTACAACTAACTAACAAAATATATCACAAATAAAATACTCGGTAACTACGGCTATATTAATAATCGGTGTGAACCGCACGCACTGGTTGAACAAATAACTAGGCACAGATGACAACCACACTCATCACTGTCACAGAAAAGACTTATTTTAGCCCTAATTTTAAAGAAGATTATATTTTTTAGAAAAGACAGTATTTATGGTTCTGTTAAATTTCATCGTACAGGTTTTTCCAAGAAACGGAATTTTTGTTGTTGTTTGTAGTATCTGAAAGTATCTTAACATTTCAGATGAGAATTTTTATTTTATGAATTTTTATTGGTAATTATATAGAACAGGGGTGATGTTGATTTTTTTTGCTGAACATTTTGTCATAGTAAATACATAGGTAGGTAGGGTTAGTTGTTATTTTCATTACGATGCTCAGTAAGGAGGTTGTTGCAGATGAGTCAGTGTTTTCAGGACAGAGCGCATAACACTACCCCGCTACCCCTCCCGCCTATCACCACGCAGCCAAGGCCACGCGCACAGCTAAAGTCCGCGATCTGTACAAGGGATACCCCTGCATGCTTCATGTGCCAATTCTGTCACTCGCTGCCTTACACCTCAGCCTTTGGTCGAGACATGTGAATTTTGGTTATACATATTAGTGATTAAACTGTATTAAGTAAAAATCATAATATGTTAATTTATTTACAGCAAATCAATCATTTTACTTGAGTTGCAACTGTTTAAATTTATAATCCAAATCAATCTAAATATAAACTAAATATAAACAAACAATAAATGTTTAATAATTACATAGTTACCATATGTCAAAATTATTCATTTTAACTTTTGTCATGTAGGATAGAGAACTGAGTATCAGGCTTGTCAATCAGCTGAAAATCAGACCAATACTAACTGGTTCGGATTCCACGTAAAGCTTCAGGTCTCTTAGTTGCCCTAACTATTGGGCTATTAATAAATAGCTCTTTCTGAGGGACAGTCGACCTTAGTTAGTAACAATAACTACACTCGCTCATCTAAACTCATCACACTCACTTGCCACTCATTTTAATTTTATGAAGATCAGTGATAATGATAGTCTTACTGATAGTGAATAGTTATTTTAATGAAGGGCTGATTATTAATCAAATAAATAAAATGATTCCATTAGATCACCATTGAAACTTTAAAGGCCAGTGGAGCAGATCCTACAGTCTGAAGTAAATGAAACGTGCTTAGAAACCTTCCCTGGGAAAAAATACAAAACTCGCCAAAGCCCAAATTAGCCCATTGGCATTGGGATAAATAAAGGTAGTGTAGTACTGTACAGCAGGAGACATTAGGCAGCCATGCAGATAAACTAAACTGTACTGTACAGCAGGAGACATTAGGCAGCCATGCAGATCAACTAAACTTACTCTCTCTAACATAAAGAAAAATCTATAACCACAGTCTGTATAAGTTGGTTGAGGGGCGGGTAACATATAACACTACTGTACATGTATGGGTGGGCGGGTGGTTCAACACCACTGTACGTGTATGGGTTAGTGGGTGGGTTAAAACCACCATACGTATATGTGAGGGTAGGTGGGTCAAGCAGGTGGGTGTAAGTTGTACTGTTTTAAGGAGAATATGAATTAATATATTAGTGTAGCATTATATTAACTGATTTAGCTACTTTCTCAGACTTAATACGTCGACAAAGCTTGTAATATAAGTACATAGTACTTAGTTCATTGTATATGCCGTATACTTTTTATACTGGAGCTTCTTACATAATACTGTCGTGCCGATGTGTGTCTTGGCAACGTGGTTCGACGTAGCATAATGTTCGAATACTTGTCAAAATACAAATCATTTACTTAATAGTGCAGTAGTAGTTTCATCCTGATCTAACCCTTCAGGGTAAAAGTATTAAACAATGAAGACCTTATTGCTCAACTAAAAATAAAGACAACTTTTATAACACCTCAATTGCTAAAATTGATCAAGAAATAAGGAAATATTTGTGTTAACAAAAAACATCTTCAGATATTAATAAGTAATAGTACATAAATATGAGCAGTCCACATTGCTAATTTACAAGGATTAGCAACTTGGAGTGGCTTATCTAAATAACTTTACAACATTTCACAATAATAACCTTAGTCATCATAAGTCTTCATTTGCACAAACTAACAATGTAGTACAAAGTTCAAAATTGAATTTTTTCTTCTTTTTATTAGCTTAAATTACTGGTTGCATAATTGCCTTGTTTAAGAATCTCAAGCAATTTTCGTATACATTGGGAACAAAATAATCTTAACAAGATTTACATCCCAACTAATTCAAATTGACTTTTAATATTTTTGTAAAATTTATTAGAAAGTTAATCTTTGTTTTGAAACATATTCTCATTTAAGGTTTAAATATATGTTAACTTTTCCTGTCATCTTCCATCTTTATTTTAATTTATACTAATTGGCACTTACTTTTATTTTGTGATCAAAAGTAAATTATTTTGTTATAATTAATTTATAAACTGCTTTCTTTTAGTTCATACTATGTTTACTGTTCAACCTTACCCTCTTTTAAAAACATTATGCATTCATAAGTTTGAAGTGTTGTAAGCTACCTTACCTGGTATTCCTGTTTCACGAATTGAATTTCTATAATCACCTCCACACATTTTAGTAGGTTCGCCAGAACAAGGTTTTGAGCATTCATTTTCATTTGCTATCAAGTTAGGATCTGGATGTTTGTCACCACAATGACATTCTTTACTGAAAAGTGAGAAATTTATGTCAAGTCTTAGTACAAATTATTAAGTACATAGTCATCACAATACATTTAAAAAAAATGTTAATTGGCAGTTAGTTATATACTTCAAATGTAATCAACATTTAATTTTATAAGAGAACAATGGTTCTGTAAATATATTGTCAGTATAATCTTTAATTTATCACCACAAAATTTTTATTATTATTACTTTTTATCATTATTACTGTAATAACGATTATTATTATTAGAACAATACTTCTGGTCCTCTATCAAATATTCTGTTTTACTGGATATGCTCAACTTGCCAACCAGGGATGTACCTAGTACTCAATTTTCAATTTCAGGGGGTGTCCAATCTCCAATCAGTTGGTCTGAGCAGCATTACCTAGTGGGGGGGGGGATGGTAGTAATACAGGGCTACTGAAAACAAGGGCTGAGCCTTTTTTTTTTTATAGTGGCATTGTGTCTTATGACTGCAGACGATGGAAGGGGGCATGTGTGTGACGTCACTGGCCTTATTCACCATTCTCAGGAATGCTACAACTATTAATTTAATATTTTATTATCGTCTTTACGTCTCTGATGTTTAAATCATTAAAGTATATTAAAATGAATACTATTTCAATCTGTGTTTCTTAATGAGTATACAATATCTAAACTGAGTGATCGTTTTATTGTAATGTACAGTAAACTCTATGAGAAAAGACCCTTGTAAAATTAAGGACATGGCAAATTCAGAATAAGGTAACATTTTTAATTGTTGATTTTCAGAAAAATATTTTTAGCATGAATGTTGTAGATATTTAATTTAATTAAATCTTTTAATTCATATATTATTTGGTGAAATCGATAGTTCCTTTACAATTCACTTAAAAATTGGTTTCATTTTGATCCTGACTCTGTTCCACCTATCAACGCCTGTTCCTATTTGTAACATGTGTCCACACAGAAACTTGTTATTGTAGAATTATCTAAATACACTGGTGTAAAAATATTTAGTAAAAACATTATCTGAAGTCATGTAATGAGAAAAATACTTTTGACATTTAAGCCATTTTCAAAATTTATTATCATTTATTACGGACCAATAAATTGTGTGGATTCGTAAGATAAGGTTACGAGGAAAATATAATGTATTAACATTAAACTTATGACAAATGTATGATTCTATATTTATGAATTGTAATTTATTTAAATTGTGAAGTGTAATCAATTTAACTAGTGCTTGCTAGCTTTGAGCAAAATACTAATATACATTAGCATATTATATATATTATAAACACGGAGAGAAGTTTAAAGCGTGCCTTTAATATAACTTATTTATATATAAATCAATCCAATTCTTCATATTTAATACAATCCATGTTAACTATTCAACATACGGCAGGGATCACGGCGAGGTTGCATGTTCCCTAGATCTTTTATTCTAGATACCGTGATATAATCTACCATTACATTACATTTTCTAAGATGATATTGAAGAACATTAGTTTTCATTCATGAGTATACACAGGTGATTAAAAGTTCTTCATGTATAAATAAAGAACAATCATGTACATCTTTCAGTGCGCTGATGATTTCATTAAATAAATTGATTGGTTCTGACAACAATTTGGTCAAATGTGATCAGGATGCGATATAAATAATTCTAATATTCTTACAATTATAACCTATTTATATATCACCAATTATGACTAACATAAAACCAACAAACAGACATATTTTTCAATTAAACCAAAATAATGTATTAAGTTTGTCTCAAACGAAACATAAAAATTGATTGGTCTGTATTAAATTAGAACTTGTAGTAAGTAAAACAAAGGAATTATTTTATTAGGCTACATGACTTCATCTGTTTTATCAAATATATTTAGGTCAGTATAATTTGGCTGTTCTACAATAAGAAGTTTCTTTGTGGACATTGTTCCCAAAATTATTCTTTTAAAAAACAATGAGATGGCCTATAATGTAGGCGTTGACAAGAGGGCCGAGTCACGATCCTATCTTCTTGTACAAGAATTGTGAACTTGTACAAGAAGATCGTCCGTTGACTTACGAAAAATATTTGATATAAAAGATTTCATTTTACTCAATACCTATAATTATTTGCCTTTTCTCCTTACCAAATAATAACAACTGGTCTGAATTACTGATTTCATTTTACTCAATACCTATAATTTGCCTTTTTTCCTGACCAAATAATAACAACTGGTCTGAATTACTGCTTGATCCCCCTCCCCATATAAACTAATAACTATCTGCCTCGCCTATCCCTTCGTTCTTTCTTTAGAGGTTAATCCGAACAGACGTGTTCTGTTTTTACTCTTGAGTTTTGATTTGACTGGTTAGAGTTTGGATTACTTTTATTATTCAAATACTTCGGGTAAAGATTGAAATCTTTGCTAAGGAATACTTTGGGGATGAAACATTTTTAAACGGTTTATAAATTTAAAAATACCACTTTTAGACATTACTAATAACAATTAAGTATCATTCAAATAAATTTAATTGTATCCTAACATAACCATGAACTCCTATTCATCCGCTTTTAACAATAACCTAGTTACCATTTGCCGTAAGTTTGGCACTTGTGGTAAGACGTTCAACTGAAAATAAGCATAAAATCCTTTCTGAACTATACTTACAACGAAACAGGCTTGGGAGAATTAAATGGTATATTTATGTTCTAATCAACCTACTAAACTTGTAAATGACGAAGAAATACTAACTTCACCCTTCTTTACTGTCAACAATTCTCGTATTCTAACTTTTTCACGTAAATAATTTTACTATATTTTCGTCTTAAGAGTTTACTTTAAATATAACTGAAGGCTGTATTCTTCATAAAATACACATTGAAATGGCATTATTTCCATTATCATTGAATATTCAATAAAACAGCAGACGTGATCGTGCTGCATTAAATTAGTAGTTCCGTGGTCTGTCTGAGAAAGTGTGTATCAGGTCAATAACGTTACAACACACGTATGTGACTCACTCAAAAAAAGTTGAACATTTCGGGAAGTGTCCGGACACCCAGAGCACCCCCCTAGGTACGTCCCTGTTGCCAACTTAATCATATTTAGAGCAAAATTACTAACCAAGTCTTGTTGCCAACTGAGGAGTATTCTTATGTTATTATGAGTTTGGATGTTTTAATTTTCTTTGCTTCCAAAAGTGGTGGATATTTTAATTAACAATACATTCCTATTAAGAATGTAACAGTTTCAGATCATCAACTTGAAAACTAATTCCATTTTTAAATAAAAAGAATTAACCTTAAAGAAAATAAAAATAAAAAACCAAATGTAGAATTTGTTCATATATTTCAGTGACTTCACAATAAGCTACATACAATCCTCTGACATCACTGATCATGTGATATAATTTGAACCTCTATTGTCTGGCTAGAATGACAGGTCATAGACCAATCAGTATTGATAGTTATCCTCATAGGTGTAAAAGGAAATGCCTGTAACATTAATATATAGTATTAGCTGTTCATTGAAACTTCACGGAAAAAACGGCTCTCATTGAACTTCACTTACTATAATAAACTAAAGAGATTAAAAAATATTCTTCATTGATGATTTTATAAAAGAGAGATTAGTAATGTAACTTACCTACGGTATGTGTTTTATTTATGCAAGACTGTTTAACCCTTTCAGGAGTATGGAATAATGCATGTAAAGAGTAAAGAATAATGCAAAGAGTCAAGTCATGTATGGCTAATCAATAGACTCCTTTGCTCTGGAACGTCATGTCTAATATAGGCTCAAAGTAGAAGTGACGTTCTGGAACGTCATATGTATGTTTTTACCAAACAACTTTTTATTGCTCAAGAACATGTATAACCGTATCCAGAAGTTAGGAAACATTTCTAGGAAGGAGGAAGTATGATTCCAGTCAACTGACATAATTGAGACCTGGAGGGGCTTGTCTATGGAAGGAGTAGTCATCCAAGACAACTGCGTGCACAGGCTTATCAGCCTTCTCTCCAAGTCAACTATGTTATCAGTAACGAACAGTAGAAAAACAACAACAAAAACCTAACTCTGTTATTGAATACAGTAAGGACATGGGTGTCATAGACAGAACGAACATGATAATATTGTTCAAATTTGTTACAAGAAAATACTACGACATGGTATAGAAAATAATTTTTTCAATTTGTGAGATTTCACCATGTTGAATGCATTCCAAATGTACAAAATCCACAACAACAGCAAAATTTCATTTTTGGAATTCAAACTGAACCTTATCAGAAAAATCTTTGAATGCCATTATCAAACAAGAGAGATGAATGCAGATGCACCGAGTGACGATAAACATCCACTACGGCTAACTGCCCAGCATTTCCCACGCCCTCTAGGCCTTAAACTCTGTATGTTGTAAACATATGTTTCGTTCTGTTATGTATTACATTAATACCAGTATTGTATTATACCTTTTACAAATTCTTTTTTTTTCAATTCAACCGGCTTAGATTGAAGATTTATTTGAAAATCTTATTCGCTAAGGTATCTATATGATTAACGCAATTCATCTTTCACATATGGCAATACACCATTTATAATAAAATAATTACTAGTAAACCGCAGCAAGTTGCACATTTAACAGTATGAGAACATTATATCTAATATGAACAAACTCCCCAATGTACAACTTAATCTAAATATTTTAACAAGTCGAATACAGTTTTTCTAAAATAGCATCGAGTTACTAAAACAAAAGCTAAGTCAATACACAACAATTAAATAAGGGAATCAAAATATCTTGAGTTTATTGTAACTACTGTTTATTTATTACTAACTGTAGTTAACAAGTAGTAATGCTTGTAGGAAAAATCTAAATTTTGAAATTTACTCATGTTCAAACTGAGATTATTTGCTGAGCACCCGTTAAAAATTTTGTTAAAATTAATAAGTTATAAAATGTCTGTAAGAAATGCAGTTTTACTTTTAAGGTTTGAAGCAACATCATCAGCAAAGATATAGCGTTTTACAAAATAACTGTTGAGTAAGAATGGAAGATCATTAATACAAAACTGCGGCCCCAAGGCAGATCCTTGGAGTACTTCATGATATGTTTTAATGAATTCAGACCATTTGTTATTATGATACACACATTTAAATCTCTCACTGATGTAGGAAGACAAGCAATTTACAAGATGCACTGTCAAATATGTAAATCTTTATTTCGATGACAAAATGTTATGATTAATAGAATCAAAAGCCTTTAAAAGATCATAAAGCGAGACATGTGGTGATGTTTGTTGTCCAGAGAGCTGTAGTAGTCTCTGATAAAGTTTCTAGTGGCTCTATTTGTATTACAGCTTCATCTAAAACCAAACTGGGAATGGAAAAAAGACCATTGTTTTCAAAATAACTTGAAATCTGATAATAAATTAAATATTCAAACTTTAAATGGTATGGGCCAAATATACTGGTCTTTAACTTTCA
The DNA here is from genome assembly GCA_035578905.1 of Stictocephala bisonia. NCBI lineage: Eukaryota > Metazoa > Arthropoda > Insecta > Hemiptera > Membracidae > Stictocephala > Stictocephala bisonia. The sequence continues at coordinate 231,134 of JAQJVL010000260.1, read as the reverse complement.
TAATTTCCCTTGTATTGTTCAGGAAAAAGTCCCTCATCCAACAAGAATTATGTCATAACTCTTCACTTATATAAAAGGCTCTTGGTTCTGGCTACTTAGCTCTTGACTTAATTTATATAATTATTGCCCTCTGTTATGTTTGTAGAAACCAAATGTTGGTATTTACCTGTTTTGAGTTGCAGAATATAAGAATCCCATTGAGTAACATAGACCTGTGCACTTCAAAACAGTTAAACCATTTCGGAAATCTTGAGAGAAACCTCCTAAATGTCTTGGATACGCCTGGTCTTTGTAACAACCAATGTATTTCCCAGCATTACTTTCATCCGGAGATCCTACATGAAACATCTTTTTACATACCAATTGCACAAAACTTTTGCATCTATTGATATTACCTATCATTCCTAAAAATACAACTATTTCAATGAATTGTAAGTAATTGACTAATGCTGTAGTTGTAGGTAAACACAATTTTTGTGTATTATAGTCATTGTGTGTTCCGTTAAAAACTATTATTATTATTTTTCTTTTCTGTATAGTTAGGAAAGATCTAATAAGCAACATATAACAAAACAATGAACTAGAATTGAGGAGTATTAATAAAATGTAGAGTTCACTGACCGTTTCTAACTTATAAAAAAACATGAATTTATAGCACCCAAATTGTTCAATTCTTTGCCATCTTACTTAAAAAATATAAGTAATTATAAAAAAAATAGGAAAAATTAAGAGGTGGTTTGCCAAATGTTGAAATAGTTTTTTTGAGTTAATTTGATCTTGTAAACTTTGTAGTCTTAATTTGTTCATTACTAGTCTTCTTCGTGTTCATTTTAGTGTAGAGTTATAGATAAGAATTAGTGTATTTATTTCATTTTTCATATTAACCAAATTATTAATACTTAATTACTTTACTACAGCACTTTAGTGTATAAGATTGATAGATTAAGAAGTTGAATTATTTATCTATGATAACAGCAGGTTTTTTGTGATGGAACCTCAGATTACATGACAAAATCTGAGGCCTTAATGTGCTTTTGCTTTTGAGGCCATAATATTTTCTCTGTGTTATATGTCTTGAGTAGGTTAAGTTAGTTATTTTTGAAGTTGTAGAACAAGAAGTTGAAGTTGTACAGTACAACCTCGGTTATCCGGCTAAAGAAGCCGGATACGATAAAAGCCGGATAAAACATAAGTTATAAATAACTTGGTATTATTGGAGAAACACGTTTAGTAACTGATAAACTGGTAACTGATTGTAAGCGGAGCACCTAAAATTGCATGGACGCAACACGTTCTGCAGCAATTGTAATGAAACGAACGATGTTTATCACGATCGCCATCTTTGACGCTGATTGTTTGTGTGTACGCAAAAAGAATGTTCCACTTCCCCCACTCGGGAAATGGACTCTTCTAGCCAGCCACACTGAACATTGCCAGCTTGGATCTTCAGACGCATTATTAAATTATTACGCAGTAACAAGCATTGACGTATATAATCAATGGAAACAAGCGACCCCTTGTCGAGAGAGGGTGACTAGTAAATACAGTGCCTGCAATTTGCGAAATGTAAAACCGAAACACTCGTGTACGACATTTGCGTTTCAAAACTAAAAAGCGCATACGATTAATTGTAATTTTATCTTATAAATAATTTGTATTGTTATCTAATTGCCGGACCGGATAACACTGACTGCCGGATAAAGCGAATTCGGATAATCGAGGGTGCTATTTTTCATGGAATGAAATATTTTATTGTATCTTATTGTACTGCACTTGAATTTGAGGAAATAAATTTATTATTATTATTTATTGTAAAATCTAACAATTAATTTTTATATATTATTGATCTAGGTACTCTTTCAGCCAAAGATAATTGTACAAATTTCTACTCAAAATTTGAAGAAATATAACTTATGGAAAAATAATTAGTAACATTTAAAAAATAAAATAATTTTTTTAAATTTAATCTAGACTAGGTAGTTTAATACATTTTGTCAATCATATTCTAAGTATTTTAATAAAATATATCACACAGTTTATTAATGAATTTTGTACCAAAAAGGCAAAATCAGTTATTTTAGGTAGCCATATATCTATGAAGAAAATTTTTAGAATTTTTTCCCACAGCACATTAATTACTTATAAGCTTGCTGCATTTCTTTCAATGCTATTTAAAGCAGTTAAATATTTGTCTTGTTTTAATCTGCCATTACTTGTAACTGACTTAATCAAACATTTACTCCTTAGTAGAGATCTTTTCTCGCCCATGTGCTTTTTCACCTATTGATTTGATTACATTCCAATTTAACCCATTTCTGACCAAATTAATTTTTTACGCAACTTTGCTCAATCCTTTTAAAATATGACTAATTACTAATAAAGGAACGGTAATATATCATTTTTAAATTTATTTAAGCATTCATGACAAATTTATGATGTGCCGACAATAGTCGACAGTGGGCATGGCCGGGACTAGGTTGGAATGCGTAGTGTGTGTCGTCAATTGTCGACAGTGAGCACAGTTGGGGTGGGTTGTAGTACAACTAGATTATGCGAACCTAGACTAAAACTATATAAATAATAGGATAAATAAAGACAACAGTACTTACTTTATACATTATTTAATTATAGCTATGTTGTAGAAGGCATTTACTCTAAATATAATTTCACATAATTAAAAAAAGTATCCCTATCATTTACTAATAATAAAAAAATTTGGAAAATGTAGTAATATAGAACCATCTTATTGAAAAATTACAAGTTGTTAGCGAGTGTGGAAGGCTTCACTGTAGTTTATATGTACTCCAATTTGGCAAACTTTACAAATTTTGCGTGTAGCTTTCTTGCATAGTGCACATCGTACCTGTTTTTCAACTGTTTGCAAGTGATGTCCTAACCCACTGTAGCGCACCTCTGGAAGTCCTCTGCTAGACACTTTCATACTTGGTCTTCCTGCAGAAGGACGATTGGTTTTATACATAGCCAAGTATGACCGCACCACATGCCGTATAAAGCTGAGAAAATCAAGGATTTCTTCAATGCCCCTTGGACTCATTCGGAACACCTGCCAAGCATTATTCATTGAGACACGTAGTAAGTAGGATATCATCGGCCAGTACCATTTCTTATTTCTTATATTTATCCGATATGAAGCGATATTTTCATCCATGCAGTCTATACCGCCCATATACAGTATTATACCATATTGTACAGTATTATATTAGCAGGTTGATCAATGACTATATGCTTTTTCTCTGTTCTGGACCAACGTTTCGCTTTCCCTATTGGAGTAATACCAGCTGTTGTTGAGGCCATAGTAAACACATTGTTATCGTTGTATCGTACAAGTGTTATCCCTGTGTTTGTGTCAGTTAACTGGCTGTAAGAGCCTCTAGGTTGTTTCTTCATGGACTTTATATCAAGTAAGGGAGCACCTTCCACTCTGTCAGCACGTACAGTACCTATCCCATCAAAACCTTTAGATAGAAGAGCTTCTAGTAAACGGAAAGATGTAAAAAAGTTATCGAAAAAAAGGCTATAATGCCTATCCTTTGGAAGTTCCGATATCAAATCAATAACAACTGATCCCCCCAGTCCAAGTTCAGGAATTTTAGTAGCTATGCTCTTTCCTTGGTATGGTTCACATTGAATGACATACCCAAGCCTAGTGGCTATAACCCAAACCTTGTAGCCAAATCTAATAGGCTTCCCGTGAATATGTTGTTTGGAACCATGTCTGCCATAATATGGCACCATCGACTCATCGATTGAAAGATATACATCGCCTGGGAAATACTGGAGCCATCTCTCATTCAACATACTCAAAACTGGTCGTATTTTTCCAAACCGATCATCCTTTGAAAGTGCTGCATTTTTGCAAAAATGTAAATATTTCATGATGTCTTCAAATCTATTCCTTGACATAGTCTTTGCAACAGCAACATTGTGAACATCATCTGATGTTTCCCAATACATTCGGGTCCTTGACAAAACATTATAACCTGATAAAAACAATATCGAGAAAAAAGTCTCAGCTCATCTCTGTTCATTGAAAATGAAAGGTTACCTTTTTCAACTGCAAACTGGTTAGTACATTCAACAATGTAGCCACATACATCATCATCAAAAAAATACTCAAATGCATCAACTGGTGAAAATTCATTGCTCAAAAAACTTGGCCGTTCAAATTCAATAGAAGATTTGTTGGGAATGTCATGTTTTTCCCAGTTTCTGTTTATTTTATTTTGTTTTGTATTTGTTGATTGGTTGACATTTTTTTGTACATTTTTAGATACTAACTTAGGCCTACTATTTACATTTTTTACATACAGGTACTAACTTACTATTTACAATTCTTTTTTTTCCTGAAATATGGTCTTCATGATTTTGTTTCCTCTTTTTTCTTTCTTGACTAGATCCACTGTTCTTATTTTGTTTATCAATTGTGGAATCTGAAGTAATCTCAGAGCAGGTACTCTGATTTTCCAAGTTGTTATGAGCATTCGAGGTTGTAGAAGTCTGGGATGTAGGTATATCTAAATCACATAAGTTATCTAATCCATCCTTTTTATTTTCTATGCATTAAAAATACATTACGTCATCATTCAAAATGGGTGATGTAGGTAGATTGTCATTGACAGTAGAGTTTTCTGAAGGCCTACAATATGTTTCATTTTCAGCAATTCTGAATTGTACTATCCCATCATCTGTAATTTTTTTGCACACTAATTCAGCTCCACCCCGAAGTTGGTTCCCTGAGAGTTTGTCGATATCACCAGTAGGATCTTCTTCATCACTGTCTCCTTCGCTCAATAAAGCATTTTCTGGCGGCTCAATAAATATTGTAGCTTCCAAAATGTCCTCTTCTTCCTCCATCATGGCTGCAATTTGTTCCACGGTCAGCCTAGAAAACAAATTCCATGTTGGTTTCATATATCCTCACCCCCACCTGGTCGTGCTCACTGTCGACAATAATTGTCGACGTCAATGTTTACATAAGTATAATATTACTTTCAATACTACTTTGGGTTATTTATATATACAACTAGCTACCTAAACATCTCTTGAACTAAATTATTTCATGTATAATTAATAAAACATAACTGTATAGTAGTATTTACTTACTTTTCGTTGTTGGACATCGCTGTTAAAATTGACGAACATAACCTCAAACACAAGCCAAGACACTTTGCGCGCCACTGAAGGTCAATGCTACAGACAGTTGCAAGAGGTACCAACCAACACGAAAAAAATATCCCACGGTTAAATACGGTTCAAAGCTGTCTTCAAAAAAATTAAAAATCTCATGTCGACAGTGGGCAGAAATGGGTTAATAAGAATATATTTTTATAATTGAAGGAATAATTAAAGAATATCTACATGTACACTAGGTGCAAGAAAAGTGGGACACTGTTGTTTTCTTTAATATTTGTTTATTTTCTTAGTTTAAACCAGCTTGAACACAATTACTGACAAGAAATAACATAAAACAAAAGAAATCAAATCAGTTACTTAAAAGTTATCATTTGGTAATTTAACAAGAAATGAAAATAGTGTTTTCATACTTTAAAGCAACTAAAATGAGCCAGTGTTCTTTTAGGATTGGGAACACTCGGTGGGTTTTAAGTTTTCAGTTTCTAAAAGTTCAGTACCTTGTATTTTCTCCTCGAGCTCTGATGACTGCTTCCAACCGCCTAGGCATTCTTTCAATTACATTCTGTATGTTCTGTTCACCAATATTGTTCCATTCTGCCTGTACAGCCTGTCGAAGGTGATCCAAAGTTAGCAGCTCGCCACGTTTACTTCTAATCTAGCCCTCCCATCTGGTTCCAGATGTGTTCAATAGGATTTAAGTCAGGACTATATGCTGGCCATTCCATTGTACTGATTTGCACTTCCTGAAGGCAATCTTGCACGCCTCTAGCGGAATGGGGTCGAGCATTGTCGTGCATGAAAACAAAATCTGGCCCAATAAATACATGTTCTCCTAGTACCTCTTCCACATACCTCTGACCATTTAAAGTTCCTCTATGAAAAATGGCTAAGTTCGTGTGAGCTTCTCTTGCTATTCCGCCCCACACCATGACAGAACCACCATTGAAACTGTCCCTGGGTGATATGTTGCATAGCGTATATCGCTCCCCTTGCCTTCTCCACACCCGTTCCTGACCATCAGGAGATCTGAGAGAGAATCTGGAGAATAATACTCGACTCCACTGGTCAATAGTCCAGTTTAAGTGGTTTCTTGCAAATTGAAAATGAGCTTGCCGATGATGTGTGATCAGTTTTGGACTAGTAACAGGCCGACAAGCATTTAATTCTCTTTCATGTAACCTTCTTCTTACTATTACATGTGCTAATATTCACTCCTTGAACCCTCCGAAGTTCATTTGCCAGTTCATTGGAAGTTGAAAACCAATTACGTAGACTCAACGAAACAATAAACTGATCATCCCTAGCACTAGTTTCTCGACTACAACCAGATCCTGGCCTCCTACCATAACTACCTGTCAGCCTGAATCGGAAAACAGCTCTATTAATGCTTGAACGTGAAAATCCTGATCTCTGCCACCCAACGCACGCTACTGCCATTTTCAACTATTGCCACCACTCTAGCAGCATTCACTGGTGAAAGAGGCATTTTAAAAGTTACAAATGAACTACACTTATCAACTACAACTGTAACAGTTACAATCAGAAACAGGAATAAGGATATGGTGGACAAAGGTCAAGATTTGGCTTGATAAGAATTCACCTAGTCTAGTACCTTATGACAATAATAGACATGCATAACAAGACTAATGAACACCGTTGGTCAGCTTTTCTATAAGGAAATGAATGGTTTTTGCTTAGAACTGGAACTCATAAACTACATTTATTTATATAAACATGATTCATGATGAACAAATTGGTTTAAGAGCTTAAAACAAATTTAAGCTAAGAGCATTTAAAAAAAACAGTGTCCCACTATTTTTGCACCTCAGTGTAGTTTCTTTGGACTATTTTTTGCATGATGTACTTAAATAGATTGGTTTCTAACTTTGTTAAAAAAATTAAAACTGATGATTTATCGTCAACTTTTATATTAATTTACACTTTCCATGTGATTTAGTTTATTACTCCTATGTATTAAAACTTAAATTATTGTATATACATAGTCATTTTTGTATTATCTATTATCACTGTACTATTATTAAATAACTACTCTACAATCATATGCAATAACACTTGCTGTAAATATATACAATACTTTACACTTATCTAGCAATAACATTTTATAAATACATAAAAAGCACACAAAGAGACATAAAAACAGTTACACAGATAGAAAAATAGATAAAACCCATAACAAAAATGTAGATAAAAAAGTTCTTCTGTTACCATCATTAAGAGAAAAGTGAGAGAAAAGTTACCAGTATTTTACGGCAGAAGTGCGGTGTACTCCGGACCATGAATTCGACTGCACTGTGTTGGATACCCTCCCCAACCCTTATTGAAGGAGCTTTGGAAAAGTAATGACCACCAATTGGTTTTTGCAAAGGTTTTTGAGAAATACCAAAATGGGTGACATTCAACTACCAACAGAAAACAATTAATAAAATGTAAAAGTTGACAATTTTTCTCTACGCTCTACGGAGTAACCAAGTCTACATAAAAAACAATCTAGTAATTGAAATTGCTGTAAAAACTGTCCATTTGTATATTATTAAGAGTTAATTACCTGCAATCTGCTAGTGATCCTAGAATCCTGTTGGATTATGCGTTTTGGCTTTTATTCCATTATCAGACCCTTAAAATTGAAATATTTTAAAATTCATTCTTGTCAATTTTTTTTTAAAAACATGGAACATCAAATATCAAATGGTTTTTAAAAAACGTTGACAAGACCATCAAGAATAAATTAAAAAATGTTTCAAGTTTAAAGGATCTGATGATGGCATAAAAGCCGAAACGTGTCATCGAACGGGATTCCAGGATCACTGGCAAATTGCAAGTACAGTGGAACCTCGATACCACGAATCTCAAGGGAATTGAAAAATATTCGTCTTATCGAGGTATTCGTGATAACGAGGTTCGTGTTAGCGAGGTTCAAATGAGTGACATTCGTGTTATAGAGGTTAGCATTTTATACGGCGACGGGTTGAAATGTAACTCCAAATAAAACATACGTAAAATACATACATCGTACTGTACATTGTAATTTACAAATTAATGACAGATACAATTAATACATAGGAATATAAATAGCCAGCACAATAAAAAGTAAAAGGCCAAATGAGTATGACTTAGTAAATTACATAACCTAATCAACATTTTGAAATACAGTACTGGTAGTAATTTAGTAAACATAAACAAAGAGTAACATACGAAATTGTACTGTAGTATTGTACTACACTGTACTAAATAATACACCATTGGACACGCCCGCCATATTCACTAATCACTGACACAACACTACGTACAAAGAGAGGCTAAACTGAAGTCAATCGGAACTGACAGTACAGTCTCATGCCACTGCAGTGGCGCGACAGACGGAAGTTAGTTTTCATGTCTTGACATGAATGAATTGGAAATATAAATACGTCTTATTGAGGTTCCACCCGTGGGAATTCGTCTTATAAAGGTCAGATTCATGTTATAGAGGTTTTTGGCTGTTGAAATTCGTGTTATAGAGGTTTCTCCTGGTCTTGGAAAGTGGAATAAAATTCATCTTATCGAGGTAGTTATATTCAAATATTCGAGTTATAAAGGTAGCCTACTTTTAACATTGAATGTTATGGGCAATTCAAGGGGATTTTTTAAATATATGTGGTATCGAGGTTTTCGTGCTATCGAGGTTCGTGCTATCAAGGTTGTACTGTAATTAACCTATAATACATTTCTTAAAAGTGATTTTGAAAAACGACACCAAAACTTAAATTATCATGTTATCTTTTAACACTAACAAATTCTAAATAAATAATCATGTATGAGGTTGAAAATCTGAATAAAGAAAGTAATTTATGGGTTATTACATATGTTTACATTTTAATTTTTGTGAAGTTAGAACTGAATATTTAAACAATTATCTTTTCATATCTCATAGAAGTGTGGGTTTCAAACATTTTTCATATACAGTAAAGTAAATAGAGAAAATAGACTATAAACTTGCTATACGTACACTCAAAACATTTCGATGCACTCATGATAGTTAGTTCATAATTATTTTATTAATTAATTGATGTTTATGTATAGTATCATTATTGTTATTTTAATTTTAGACCAAGTCATAAATAATGAGTGTTTATTCATATATGGCGCTTAATGCACAAATGATTGCTGTATTCCCCAGAAATAGTTTTGTTTTATTTCCAGATCGAGGAATTTCATCAGCCGCCATGTGGAGAAATATAAAAAGTCTTGGTTGTGGAAAACAAAGAAACCACGCTTCCAGTCAATATTCCTTTAAATGAGCTAAATGAATTTTTTATTTCATCTTCCATTCCAAACGGCCCTCCTCTAGACATTGTTAAATCATATATAGAGGAACTCTCTAACCAACCCAATCCACCTTTGCCTTTTGAAAGATTCTCTTTTAAAACATGTACTTGAAATTGATACTCTAAGGGCTTTTCCTTAAGTTATCAGTAATGCTACAGGAGTGGATGGTATTTCTATTAAGATGATTAAAAAAAATGCTATTTTCTGTTCTTCCTGTTATTACTGCTATATTCAATAAGTCATTAGCCACAACTACCTACTGTTCCTAGCTTATGGAAGTATGCCCTTGTTCTCTCATTAAACAAAGTACCTGTACCATCAGAAGCCAAGCATTACAGGCTTATTAGCATTTTGCTCACTATTTCTAAATGTCTTGAAAAAATCGTGCATTTACAAATAAACACGTTTCTAAATAATAATAATATTCTTAATACATATCAATCGGGGTTTTGTTCGAGCCATAGTACAGAAACAGCACTTCTCTGTGTCACAGATGACATTCGTAGAGCCATGGATCTTAGAAAATGTACAGTCTTAACTTGTTTGATTTTTCTAAGGCTTTTGACTGTGTGGATCACTTCCTTCTTCTAGTTAAAATCCAGAATTTAGGCTTTTTAGATTGTAGCTTATGTTGGATTAGATCTTACTTAACTGATCATCAGCAGTGTGTGCGTGTGGACAACAGAACTTCAACCTTTAAATCTATTTCATCTGGTGTTCCTCAAGGCTCAATTTTAGGTCCACTGATATTTTCCCTATATATTAACGATATTAGCTTATTCTTATACTTCACCAAACATCACATGTATGCTGATGATTTGCAAATCTATGCTCACTCCTGTATTAGTACCTTAAACGAAACAATAACTCGTATTAACCTAGATATTGAAAATTTAGTCAAATGGACCAAAAATCATGGACTTAAACTTAATGAGGATAAAACACAGCCCACTATTATTTGTTCTTCTCGCCTTCACACCAAATTCAACATAAACAATATCAAACAAATTCTAGTCAATGGCAACCCTCTGCCTTTCTGTACCTCAGTTAAAAATTTAGGTGTTATTTTTAACCAGAATATGACTTGGAAAGAAGAAGAGCTTAGTGTTTGTAAAAAGGCTTCTGGTTCTATCCATTCCCTCAACCAACTTCAATACTTTCTCCCAGTAAAAATAAAGCTTCATCTTGTAAAAGCACTTGTCTTTCCACATTTAATCTATTGCAACTCTGTGTACAATGACATGACTGTGGCTTTGGCTAATAAACTTCAGGTTTGTCAAAATTATTGTATTAGATTTGTTTTTAATTTAAAGTATGATGATCATCTCTCAATACTATATTCAAAATTCCATTCTTAAATTGGCTGACCTCAGATTATTAAAAATATTGAGTATTTTGTTTTTATTACTTAACGATGGGAATCCTAAATACCTCTCAAAACTTTCAGTATAACTCCTCTTCATAGAACATCTTTCTATACTAATTCCTTTTCAGTAACTGCCCGCAGAGAATGGAATAAACCTTCCCCATATTTAAAGAGATATGACAGTTGGGCTTGGTCACAGCATCATTGAAAGCCTTTCTGTTTGAGCGGATGAGTCTGTGATGATGGCTGGGGATGGGGTCTGGGATTAGGGTCGAATGAGTGTATAAGTAAGAGAATGGTAAAATTGATAATATGATAGCAGTTTATTTAATTTATATTATTTGCTTCTTTGCAATTTAATTATTATTATTTTTCTTTAGTTTAGTTCTGTATTTCCATGTTTTAGGCTTTGTTATATTTACTACTTTAACATAAAAGGTTAACTGTTAGAAAGGACTTATTAGTCCTAAGTTTGCTAATTGTATAAAACATTTGTTGTATAATAAAGCCATTTTTATTATTAAAAAAGATGTATTTTAACTATTTAAGAATTGTTTATAAAATGTTCAAGGAGGAACACAATTTGATGACAAATTTATCTGTAAACAATGACTTGAAATACAAATTTCTTGTTGATATTTAACAATAATTCATTGTTAAATAGCAATTTTATAACAGTTTTTGCTTATTCAAGTCTAATTATAGAGCACTTGCCTGATAATCCTGTGTGGAACATACTGATTCTCCACAACCCCCCACATAGTTGGAGATTGTTTCCCTCACATCTCATGTTGCAGTCTTCTTCTCTTGCATAGTTATGATAGGAAGGAATTTTATTGTCGCAGAAACATTCTTTTCTAAAAGAAATTAAATTATATTTTACTAATCATGTAATTTATTTATTACATGATATAAATGTAAAGTTTATTCTAGACATTTTATACTCTTTCCAAAAATTACAGACTTTGGATCTAGGATTTGCATCTAAAGCTCCATTAGACCACAAAATTATCCTGGTTCACTTTACACAAGTTCTGGTGTTGTATGTTTATTTGACTGTTTGGGGGGAAATTAGGTTTTTTAAAAAGTCTTGTCTCATGAAAATTAGAAATATTTTAAATTTTATTTTAAGATCAGAATCATAATAGGTTTTCTAGTTTAGTTGGTTAAAGCCCAGCTTCATAAGCTAAAGGTTTTCAGTTCGATCCCAATCAGTTATAAATAAATTTTAAAAAGATCAACTGATAAACATTTGTCATTGGGCTGTGAAGTAATGACACTTTCTAGGGAATATTCGGCCTTAGTTTGTATCAATTATTACATTCGCTCATCTACACTCATTCAAAATCCATTTTCTACTATGTCTTGATTATCTGTGTCTTATCATAAAGAATGTGAATACATAAATAAATGAGCCCGCATAAATTCGGCAGCTTTAACTTAGTAACAATGACTACCCCTCATATTCATCAATATCTCTACAATCTCTACAATAATAATAATGAATAATAGAAAAACTGTCATAAAAACCATACTAATTAAATGCAATGTATAAATAACCCCTTATATGATTAGTTAAAAGATTGTATAAAATGTTATGTGTTGTTTTAAGCAACAAATAAACATGTTATTCCAACTGGAGATTATAATATTAATATTTTGAAAAAGGTCAGACAATACTATAAATTTGTTAATATTTTTAAATTATGTAACTTGACTATTTCAAGGACCGGAATAAGACAATACAATTAGTAGTATTGTAGATAAACAGCATTTGGTATTGGATTAATAATACATATCTCTGGTCACGATGCCAGCTATATTTTTGGGCATAAAGTTCAGTTTAAATAATTACAATTTTTTTGAAATTACAGTTATTTAGAAATAAATGATTTGATAAGGAGCAACATAGTTTTCAGTCAGGTAAATTATATTAAATCAATTTCTGCTGAAAGTGAGTTTATATTATGATGTTTGGAATATAATAAGTACATAATTGATAAATAAACAAATAATGGATGGTAAATAATTGATGCAATAAACAAAGGAGGGAAAATTGAAGGAATTTTTCTTTCCCTCAGAAGAGATTTAGACAGCGTATCTCACAAGGAGTTGTTTAAAGCTTTATCATTACCTGTTGCTAGTAAAGAAACCCAACAGGGATCCATTCTTGGTTCATTAATAGTTCTTTCTTGTCTAAAAGAATTACCGGGACAGATCTCAAGGGATAGTACAGCATATGCTTGTATAGTCTGATTACTATAAAATATCCAGTTTATAAAAATCAAGAAAAATATTGAGGCATCCATATTTTATTTGCTTTCAAGAAATTAAGGAGTTTTTGACTGCATAAACCTGTTTATAAGTTCAAATAAAAATAATGTCTTCTTTTTTGTTAAAAAAAGTGAGAAAGCTGTAAAAAATACTATTTTGTAGGTAATACACAATTAGAACAACTGTAGGATACAACTTTTCTAGGACTTAAAATTAAAAAAACCCTAAGCTGGGAAAAAATACATTACCAATTTATTCAAATGTCAACAAAATGTCTTCTGGATACTCTTTTGGACAACAAGACAAATGTGTAATCTAGACAAACTACAAACTATGCTATGGTCCATTATCACCTAGCTTATGGTAAAGTTTGTATGGCTCAACAAAAAGAACGTGGGTAGGTATTAATTCAACAGAAAAGAGCAGTTAGAATGTTGATTAATTAAGAACAGATGAGTCAGTAACAAGTGTTTGTAGACCTAGCTATTGATTTGTACATCTTAGAATCAGTTTGTTATAAAACAAGAAATGCAAATATTTTCAAATTAAGTTGAAACATAGTTATAATACTCAAGTAAACAGACAAGTAGAAAACCATAATTATTTATAATTCTACACCAAGAAATCAACATTTATAGGAACTAAACTTCTCTATCACCTTCCCAGTAAATTTTTGCTTGAACAAGAAATAATTAAATCAAGAAAACAATTAAAGAACTGTTTGTTTAGATTAGCCCCTTACTTTTGGCTGAGTTTTGGGAGGAGACTTAACAAGCACTTATGAGTAATCTTGATCTTGGAGCATCATGTGATACATTCCATTATTTTAAGAAAATTCTGATTTTTCAGATTTAGGCACAGTATTTGTATTAAAAATACTAGATCATAAAAATGTACTACAGTATAATAAAGAGCCTTAGATTATTTAAACGTTGCAATCTAATTCCTCTTTCAATAATTGAAAATTGCATAACTTTTATTTGAAAATGTTACTTATATTAACAAATTGTTAACTTTGGCAACTAAATGACTATATATTCAACATTGTAATTCTATAAAATATAGACTTGTTTCATGTAAGGTACTATTCATTGTATAGTGTACAGTTGTGAAAAAAGAACTTTTGTTATTTTAATTTTTAATTCGAATAAGACCTCAGACAGAACATTTAAATCAAAGCTGTTTTCATTCTGAATAAAATGGTGTACTATTACATTTTTATATATTAAATTCATCATCACTGAAATGTCAATCCGTTTATTTCAGTATAAAGAAAGAATACAATATATAGAATACATATACAAAAATAACTTGAAAATTCCCTGCATGGGCTACAGCCTGTGGCTGGGGAATGAGTTCAATATCAGCTGTAACGATTTTATTTATCTTATAATAATTTTAAATAAATATACAATTTATAAGTATATATTAAAAAATGTTTAATTTTGAAAAATAAAAACATTTATGTATCAAATTTACACAAATGTTTATAAGTTAGAAGAGTCTATTGTGTAATTTAAAATAATCCATCTTAACAGAGAATTGGGTCCGCAAAAATACCCTGTGCACCCTACTCGCACTCCATACACACTTGCATTTACACATATTTACTCTCATCCACACCCAATATTACTCTACATGAAGAGTGAGTCTAATTAATTAGGTTATTTTCAAAACATCATTCATTTCTTTGAATTAAAACAAACAAAATTTTGTAACAGAATATTTCATCTGTGGGGAATAAGATACTGACGGATCTGAGATAAGGGGTAAGGCCGATACAGGAATAAATAGGGACTAATCGGCTCCCAATAATTAATAATCTTTATTTAAAGAATCTTTGAGAAAAGAACAAACGTCAAAGAACAAACAATATCCAAGCAAAGTGTTTCAGATTAAAGTCCAAGAAGTTGGATAGTTTTAAACAAAAGAAATTAAACCTGCTGTATTTCGGTATTTTTCTATCAACAATATTTAAAATAATTATTCCTACTGTAAAAATCATTTCCATTTAAAACATATTGCAGGGTAAAACGTATAATGAATATTTTGTTTCACATTATTAAACTGCACCAATTTCGTATTTCTCAAAACTCTGTATGACACATTGGGTGCGACGCGACGGGTATTCCCAGCACTAGTCGGTTGGTTTGTTATTTACTCAGTGTGAGCTCGGCTCTTGAACGCCGTCAGGCTCTCAAAAACATTGCTATTGTTCGTAGCGCGCGTCTGTTCCAGGTTCGAACATGCTTTTTGTTCTCCAGTAATAATATATCGTTGATTATTTGTTTTCTTGTATTGAGGTAACAAACATTTTTGAACAATTAAATTGATACATGTCAATGAGGTATTGTTTTGACATAGTGATTTTTCAAGTTTATTACTGAGAACAATCTCAATTTTCTCCCAAGGGACTGGCATCGGGTATACCCATTGCATATTATGACATCATGATTATCACAGTAGAGACCTCACAATACACTTCTGCCATCATATCTCGGTTCTACTAATGCCAAGGGAAGCTATTTATGACAAATAATTTTAGGCCTTAGGGATAGGGATTTCGTAATTAAGGCTGCCGCATACAACTTGTTAAGCTAATTTAAAGTTTTCTTACCCATACTGCATTCCTGCATATTTATAGCCTCTCCTTTTACAGATTTTCGAACAAAGTTCATTTGTTAGTAAATCAGGGAAATCTTGACGGTATCCAGTCATTAATCGACTGCCATTTGTATAATCTTGAAAACATCCCACATATTTATAATCTGCAACACCTAAAAACAATGTACGAGTATAAGCAATTACAATTTTAAGCACAACTTTGGATTCTTATGGTTTTCCATTTTAGTTTGAATAGATAAATAAAATTAATTTGATTATCATTAAGCCAATGCACAGCAATAGACAAAGTCAATTATTTATAACTCTGAATACATAAAACAGTACATCCATTTTTAAATAACTAATTTCAAATGTTACACATGTATTATATTTACATGAGTACAGTACAATAAAATACAACATGACAATATCCGGTTCATGTTATTATGAATGAATTATTTGATAATAGTGTAAATGATAATGACAAGTAAAAATGTTACTGTTTTACTTTTTGTTTGTTTAAGGCTTATTTAGAAGATTTACTGAGTAGAATATTATCTTTACCAGAGTAAAATACTTTCTGTAAAATTAAAAGAAAAATGATTGTTTCTGATATTTTCAAATCTTGTTTATTTTTACCCTGAGAACTCTCACTATAAGAAGTGGATATACATGTTAAATTGGTGCACAATAGCGTGTTATTAATAATTATAAATAACAACAGTTCATATCAAGTAACTGCCAAGTTAGAACTAACTGGACAGTCTAGATGAAATTATTTCTATTTACAAGATTTATACATTCATATTTAAAAAAAAAAAAATGAACGCATAAATTTTGGGTTTATAGACACTAATGAATTGAGTTTAAATAAATTAATAGAAGTTACTAAGGGTATGAGCATACTTGGGATTAACTATTAAAAATAATTAACGATTAAATTTAATCGTTACTTTTTCTATTAACTTTTTAACTTATTCGTTAGTTTTGGTAATGTTTAACTTCTAACTTTAACTAGTTGAAAATTTGGCTAACGGTTAAAGTAACTCAGTTAGTTTTTCAAATGTGATAAAAGGTGCCATTTGGTCCGAGGAACTGGGGAGAAAGTATCTAAAACTCAGGTCAAAGATCGATTGTTTTCCTCATCCCCAATTGTCACCGACATGCAAGGTCACTGTTTTGAAGACGCCCCCTTTACTCACGTTTTACTGCCTTATAAATAAAAAAAGGCGGATCAAACGGGTATACCATTGTTGTGGGATTGACTTGTGTCCCTGAGGTGATCATTTCACTTGAATAGTTTATGTTTAGGGATAAAGTTGAGATAGTCATTTAGTTATCTTGTTTTAAATCAACGTGTTGGGCCTAAGCTTGTTTATCTTTCATAAACTCTAATACTGTAATTTTACCTGTTTACCCATCTATCTGTATAATTAATTAGGAAAATCAGTTGCATTTTGACATTAATGCTGCCAATACTTGATTATTTGATCATACAGAATTACATATCTAAATTGTCCTGTTCAAAAGTAGTCGGCAAAAACCATTTAAATGGTCAATCAAACCAACATTTCCTCAAACGTTTACTTTATTTTAAATTAGGCTTACTAGGTAAAATCAATCCATTATATGATACCAAGCAACAGAATAAACTATCTTCAAGATTGCAGAACTTATTTCAAGTAACAATTGCTATATTTTGTTCTGTTTTCATTATTTTGCTATCGGCACCGTCGAAAAGAAAATATAATGATAATACTATCTTTAATATTATTATTAATAATATTATCAATGGTAATTAGTTTTGTATTTTTTTAATGATTTAGATAGTTTTCATAATTTTTAATTAACTTATTTCAGTAAGAATAAAACATGCACTGTGAACGGCAAATTCTTAAACATCTAATAAACGTAATTGCTTATCGAAAATAGTATGAATAGATCTGCTTTCACTCACTTATAGAGTGACTATATTTTGTTCAGTTTTTGTTTACGCTAATCCCCATACTGTCTTATCAGTGACCCTTCCTTATCATCTCGCCTGATAAAAATCACTGGAGTCAACTGTCAAGATATTATTTGGCCTTTCTTATTATCTGCACCAATTAAAAAAAAAATGTTTTGCTATCGTGAATTTCCTGTAAGATAGTTATTGATTTTTTAAAGTAAATCTTAAAAATCTATACCTTTAATTTCAAAGACTTATGTCAGTTTTTGTTAATAATTTTAGAAATTAAATTTAAATTAAATTTAATTTTAAAGATTTCGGACAGTTATATAACAACAATTACTGTAGAAATTGCTATAGTCTAATTAATAGTATTGTATAATAATTTACTATAAATAGGCCTATTTATCTAAGATATTATAAATAATAAAAGATAATACAGGTTAAGTATTTGTTTATGTATATTTTACTGTTCCAAAACTAACTTTTAACTTTCAATTTCAGTTAATTTTCTAATAATTTAACTTTAATCAGTTAGTTTCAATTTATTCTAACTTTTCACTTCAATTAGTTACTTTTCTAGAGTATTAACATTAACTTTATTCAGTTTAAAAAAAATCATTAACTTTCCCAAGTATGGGTATGAGGTTATAAAGGCAAAAAACAAAGCATTGCGAATAAACTCATGTTAACATTGGGTAGGAGGACCAAGGTGTATTTGAGATCCAATCACTTAAATACTTTTGCTACTCCCTTAGGGTCAAGTGATCTTAGAGAGGCCACTATTTTAAAATTTTGGTTTTTCAACAGAGTCTGTTCATTACTTTGCACTCCTTAATGGGCCTAATGATGTGAGGTTTGTGCGATTTGAATAGACCTTTTCCATCCATGTCCTTCTAGATTGAGTTTTTTTAATTTCTTCTAAGAGCTTTCTCCCTGTGTCTTCCAATCTTCTTTTGCCAGCTATTTCTTTTTTAACCTTTTTCACAATCCTGCTTCCATCCTTTTGCTTTACATGACAATACCATATTAACCTTACAATTCAAAGTCTTTCTTCGCCTGATTATTCACATAAATCACTGATTCTGAGAAAAGATAACTATGAACAGGTGCAAATATCTTTATAGATGTTTAATTTCTGTAGCATGACATTAGCTGAGTCTGAACATAATTAATACGGCAGAGTAACTAAGATAAATAAAATACAAGACATAACTTATGAACTGTATTTACAAAAAAAATTAAATCTACCAAACAATAAATCATAAATCCTCAAAATATATTCTCGGAAAAGGACAAATAACTGAACTTTTGCCATAGATATCAAAGTAGTTTTTTATTAATACTTGTGAATTTATGTTATCCAATATTTTATGTAGAATTTGCTAATATATTATTACATCTGTTTTATGTAAGTTGAAACGGTCTTGGTAAATACTATTTGAGAATGTTCTAACCTGAAGGAGCCTCTTCATTAATTCCAGTTCTGTGGACACTTATCCTGTTGTCGCCCCCACACTGTTTGGAGGAATCACCTGCACACTCCATGTTACATTGGCTGTCATCATCCTTTTTTTCATCTGGAGGTTTTGTTTTTGAACAAAAACACTCAATCCTAAAAAATAATAAATAAACAATGAACAACATTTAAATCCTGTTTTTCAGATTTTATCGCTTGAGTTGGCATTTATGATTTGAGTTTATGATCATTACTGATAATCATAATTTAGTTTATTTAATAAAGCAGGATTGTTCATTTGACCCTGAACTGGTTTTGTTGTTAACTGAAGTAATTGGATATAGATATAATTCTAGATTAAATATATTCTATTTTTAATAATGTTAGAATTTTACCACTACAGTACCTAAAAAGCTTAAAAATACTAACAATTTTGTTCATTTATCACAGTTGGGTCCTTGAACCCATTCTGGATATGGGAGTGTTTTGTAATGCCCAGGTCTGAGTCGGCTTTTTCCAACCCAATTAAAACAATGAAGATAAGCACATGTTTGTAAGATAGTTCAATACAAAAATTTAAATAAGGCAGAAATTTCATGTAAATGAATCAAACTTTATTCGTTGATGAAACACCTTAGGCCTCAAATGTTCATCAACTTAATCAATTTGTAATTTTATTAAGTGAATGCATGATTCCATAATAAATAAATCTGGTCACTTAGCTCCAATTATTTAGCTCACCTTTTCAATGAACCTTCTTGAAGATTTTTAGTTCTGATTTTTCCTACTGTGTTTTTTCCTTCTTTTTTAAAATACTTTTTAGACAACAGTTTCTTTCAGTTAGTGAACATGATCTGATTTAGATCGAGTTAACTGCTGAGTCAAATTGGTCCAATTTACAAGTCAGAATTGAATCTGCAATTTTGTTGAATCCTAATCAGTCAAAGTTTATTCCGAGTAATTAAGAGCTGAAATGTTTCAACAAAAGTCTAGTTAATATTTTATCATTAATATTCATATGTATGACAATAATAGTAAATTCATTATTTTCTTTAGGTACACTAATAGCCGTATTATAGAGTACTTACATTGCCAGTTCAAAAATAACGATTGATCAACCCTTTCTCACTAAAAAAGCACTTTTAAATAATTTTTTAGAGTGAGATAGTATTAAATACTAACAGTTAGTGTAGTGTACATTGGGTATATATAATAACTGCAATTTTTCTTATCATAGGTTTTAGACAATGATAGTTTGTTGCGTTTTCATTTCCTGCCCTTTTCTCATACGTTTTGCTCCTCACTGCATTGCACACAATAGGATCATCTTTTGTTTAAAGGATTATATTGCATTACATCTATATTTTATGTTTGGAAAAATATACCTGTATTGTGTTCCAGCATAAGAAAAGCCTTTCTCCGAACATAGTCTAAGACATATATCAGGAGTAAGTGAGTCAGGAAAGTTCTGCTGTAAACCATTCATTATCCTATGTCCAACACCTCCGTCAATGTAACAGCCTAAATAGTTGGCTGTTGTCATATCAACTAGAATCAATACAAAACAAACAAGAAATAAAACAATAACATCTTTTTGTTGTTGATTAATTGTTTATTATACTTAATAAAACAAATAAACTTACTGATTTTCAAATGATTTTTCTCAAAAGGGGAGAGATGGATTATTTTCTTCAAGAAAATGCCTTTCAGTAAATTACTATTGTGTAACCTATATTAGTGGGTTCCACTGTACCATCCATGATTCGTTCTGAATCGTTTAAGTATATTTTGTATATACGTTTGTTGGCTTTCTTCTCGTTTCTGTCTCTAGTCAATTAAAAACCTAAAACAGACTTTACTTCTCCAAAATCCTTCGTTTTAAAAATACTCATCAACTGAACTTTCATATGTTGTTTTACTTTTCTGTTCTTTTGGAGAATAATAAAATATCATCAACCCAAACTGCAACTAAAAACATCAATCCTTTTTCAATTACATATTAACCTTACACATGAATCACATTTAAAATACAATACAATAATTTCTTTATTTACATATTCATTGAGAATAGTTCATGCGTCAAAAAATTATTTTATTTTACAGTCAGTTTGTCAGAAAAGGAGCTGGTTGTTAAAAAATTCTTTTTCAGTGTAGAAAGGGCGGTCTTGTAGCCATGTTGTGAGCTGGATCTTGAGGCGTTGTGCTGGTTCTTTTTTGAGTTCTTCGGGCAGATGGTTGTAGAAAAGTGCTCCTTTGTAGGATGGTTTTTTTCTCGTACAGACTTAGGTGATGTGTTGGCAGAGTAAAACTTGCAGCATTTCGAGTGTTGTGATGATGTATGTCTCTATGTCTGGTTTGGTTTGTTGAAGTGGCATGGAGAATAGCATCACGGATGTAGAGTGCAGTTACTGTAAGAATCTTCAGCTCCCTGAAGGCAGATTTAGATAATTTAGATTGTATTAAACCTATGCCTTTTAAACATGAATCTAGTTTCTCATTCCATACTCTGCTACTTTGTTTGAGCCCATATATACTCTTCCGAAGACGACAAACTCTAGATGTACCATCTTCGTAACCAGGAGGTTGATACATATATAACTCTCCTGAAAGATCTCGAGATCTCCTTGAAGGAAAGCAGAAACATCATCCATTTGATCTATGTCTAGATCATATTCAGCAGCAAGGGCAAGTAAATACCTTATCAAGCTGTAACGGACAACAGTTGAAAAAGTTTCTTCGTAATCCATTCCTCTCCTTTGGGCGAATTCTTTCCCAACTAATCTTGCCTCATGATGTACAGTATTACCCTTGGCATCTTTCTTGGACTTGTAAACCCATTTACACTTTAATGGTTTCCTTGTTGCTGAGGGTTCGAGCAATTCCCAAGTCTTATTATGAATCTGAGACTTGATTTCATGGTCCATAACACTCTTCTATGAGTCTTTGTAGTCACTTTGCAACGCCTCTTCACAACTTAACGGATTTGACTGATAGTGATTGAAGACTGCATAGGTTACAAAATCCTTCAATGCAACCGGTGGTTTTCTATTCCGTTGGGGTCTAGCAACTATGAACTCAGTGTCTTGTTCTATTGTCGAGTCAGTTTATGTATCAATTAACTCAACGTAATCTGGAACTGGTGACAGTCCCTCATCATCACAGGAAATATTTGTACCCTCATCATTATGCATATTTTCTTTCAGTTCATCTGGAAACACATAGAAATATCTGTCTTTATTCTGACAATGATCTTTCAACCAAGAGCTTTCAACCATTGTTTTTCTGAAAAAGTTACAGCTCTTGATATCAGTACCACTTTTTTCTGAGGATCATACAATCTGTACCCTTTAGAATGATCACAATATCCAACAAGTATACAGGGAGTAGATCATGGACTAAGTTTTTCCATTTACCTGGGTGAATGTAGGCAAAAGCTTTACAACCAAAACTTTTAAGATGTTGTAGAGTAAGCTTTTTACCTGACCACTTACGTATTGGCGTGGTATCTACAGACCTGCATGGTGATCTATTAATAAGGTAAGTAGCATCATTTACAGCTTCAGCCCAAAAAAAGATTTGTGAGCTCAGACTCTATCAGCATGCACCTTGTTCTATCCAAAAGTAAACGATTTGAACAGAGTAAAATATTTTGCTGTGGTGAGTAAAGACAAGTGGTTTGATGCACAGTTCCAGATGTCTTAAGGAACTCAATCAAATTATGATTACAGTACTCCTTGCTATTGTCAGTTTGCAAAACTTTTATTTTCTTATCAGATTTTCAACAAATTGGTTGAACATTGTAAAATAGTAAGTAACTTGGTCCTTTGATTTCAAAAAATAAACAAACACAAAGTGACTTGTCATCTAGAAGTGTTAAAATATATCTAGAACCTGCTAAACTATTCACTTTCATAAGTCCTACTAAATCAGAGTGTACTATCAGTACTAGAGTGTGTAAATCAGAGTATGTAAATCAGTTCTAGACATTGACTAGTTTTAGAACTACTTGCAAGAAAAGATAAACGATGGCTTTTTCCCAACATACAAATATCACAAAGAGTTTCTGGTTTACTTTCACAAATTTTGATATCATCAGTCAAGTCATTAGTCAATTTCCTCAATTTAAATGCCCCATGTGCTGATGCCAGAGAGTTATATCATTGCATGCTTAGAGAAAGTTTATTATGAGGTATATCTAACTTAAGATTGTTTGTCAGGCTGGTTGAAGCAATCAACTGATTATTTGAATTTAAAGTTTTGCTCCATGACTCTTTAATACTACATAATTTCCTTTATTCACAATTTTACTAACATATAGTAAATTAAATTTTAGATTTGGCACATAATATATGATACTTACATTTACTTCAGAAGTTTTACCAGAAATAGATACTAAAAGTTTCAAGTCACCGACAGTATCAGTATCCATCTTCTCATTATTTGGAATGAAGGTACCTGTTATGCTTTTTTAAAGGTTTTGATAATATTATTTTATTATGTTTAATGTTTTCAAAATGGTGGAACTTAAAAACTTTTAATTATAAATCGTGCAAAAACGCGTAATCTTAGAAAAATTGTGCAAGAAACTAAAAAAAGGTTGCAAAATGTAATACCAAATCTAACAAGTCCTAGTTGAAAAAAATCAGTTCATAAATAAAAGAGTAGCACTAATTTAGGATATACGGTGTACGCTCTGTTTCATTTTATTAGACATCGAATTGCTGGTGTTAAAATGCATTTCATATCAGCTGATGAAGTAAATATTAAATAGCAGATATTTTAGTATTTGCATTACTGATTACTCATTGTTGACAAATTAGATATGATATGTGAATAGTTTTTGTGAGTTCTAGTACAGTAATTATTGTTGTTTCATTACTGGTTTTCAAATAATTTAATTAGTTTCTTTGTGCTTAATAACCAGTAATGGAACAACAATTATTGTACTAGAACTCACAAAAACTATTCGCATATCATAATATAATTTGTCAACAACGAGTAATATGTAATGCAAATACTAAAATATCAGCTGTTTAATATTTACTTCATCAGCTGATATGAAATGCATTTAACACCACCCATTCGTCGATGTCTAATAAAATGAAACAGAGCGTATACCGTATTACCTAAATTAGTGTTACTGCTTTATTTATTCAACTTGTTACATTTGGTATTACGGACATTTGGGTGCGGACACTGAAAACAGTAGTGAGCAACGAGGTTCTCGTTTCAGCTTACTATGGCATAATTTACCCCTATCTTTCATAGCAGTACCGGTTTGGGGAAGTGAAAGCCAAAGGACCGCTTTTTTGTTCCGCTTACAAAAGAAGGCTATAAGGGTCATCTTCTCCCTCCCCAGAAACCAATCATGCAGATAAATATTTAGAACCAGCAAAATTTTAACATTCCCTTCCATTTATATCTTGGAGACATTACTGTTTGTTAAGAACAATGTTACAATGTTTAGTTTTCCTTCCAGTCACAGTTATCAATTCCGCAATAACAATCATATTCCCATTCTTAAACATTCAACTTCATTTTTTCAAAAACAATTCCTTTATAATGCTGTAAAACTTTACAATAGTCTCCCATTATCTCTAAAGATCGAGCAGGATCACCGTTCTTTTAAGAGGGGGGTTAAAACAATGCTCTTAGAGGAAGTAGTCTACAGCGTCCGGGAGTTTCTGGCTGGTAGTCGCTAATAAATTCCTGTGTAATGTTTTAGTTAATAATATACAGGGTGAGTCTCTACTGACACCATTAAATTTACCTGTTTGTTGTACTCACAAAAAGAAACAAAAAAGTTCATATTAACCCGTGTCCGATTCTCAACCGTTTGGCTGTAAGGGCTCATATTGTATGTTTTTTAACTTACTTGACATTAACTCACTGATTGAGCTACAAAAACAAAACAAAAACACCTACCAGATTCTTATTAATACCATTGAAAAGGTCGTTAAATTCTCTATAAGTGTCAATTATTTTGTAAGCAAACGTAAATAAAAACTAGATTTCCTGGAGGAAGTTTATTAAACAAATATGCAACATGTCATTTTCTCCAATTGTTCAAGAAGCCATATAAGCACATAAATGTAGTCTAATTTAATGTAAAGTTAAGTAAAAAACTTTTCTCACTAATAACCTTGAAATAGATGTACAAAAGAAGGCTATAAGGGTCATCTTCTCCCTCCCCAGAAACCAATCATGCAGAGAAATATTTAGAACCAGCAAAATTTTAACATTCCCTTCCATTTATATCTTGGAGACATTACTGTTTGTTAAGAACAATGTTACAATGTTTAGTTTTCCTTCCAGTCACAGTTATCAATTCCGCAATAACAATCATATTATTGCGAATTGTATCAATCACTGTAGTGTGATTGAAATTTGAGACAATGGCTGTGAAAAACAATACTGTCCACGTGATCAGACTGATGACTGGGTAATGGCTTGCGTGATGTGGGTTGTGGTATTAAATAGGTCACTAAACCAAAGACGAAATGATAACACAAACATTCTTTTAATATACTTTTAAGTTAATATTTTGGAATATCGAGTAAATTTAGAAGTTCAGGATGAAGCCTGTCTATACAGTAAACTCTCGATTATCCGCGGGCGGTTTATCCGCTTTGCGGATTATCCGCGGTGCATTTTGGTAAAAAAAAAAATTATTTTTAATAAAGCTACTAAGTACAAAACCGCGATAAAAATCGTAAAAACGGCAAACAGTACACTTAATAATGTACAAAACGTGTACAGTAGTTCAGTATTATTGTACAGTACTGTATGTACAGTATATCGGTATCCACTGTACGTTGTGTGTGCTTGAGCAGTTTGAGGCGCAAGCAGCGGGACTGTAGACCTTGGTTTACTTGGCGCGTAAATGAATCATGTGACCGATGAGTAATCGGCACGCGCGAGGTCATTCGCCCTGTCTGCCACCTGCCACTGTTGACTCCCCTCCCCCTCCCCACAATACGCGCATCACTACAGCATTGTCAGTTCTGATTTCAGTGTAACTCAATCGTTCGAGCTGTTCGCTTCGTTAGTGAAGCGCCAAGTTGTGATTTGTTAAGTTGTGTGTTTTCCAAGTTGTGTGTGTCTGTCTATCTTTTGAGTGTTTTTTTATTTTTTTAAAATGGCAGCTAAAAGGAAGAAAGTGGTTTTGTCAATCCAAGATAAATTAGAACTCATAAAAAGTGTTGAAAATGGTGCGCCTAAAAAACAAATGTGCTTGCGCTACGGAATTGGAGAGAGTACAGTAAGGGACATAATGAAGCAAAAGGACAAGTTGATAGAATTTGCGTCTTCATCAGACAACACATCGACAATGAAAAAGAGAAAAACCATGAAAAATAGCACCTATGAAGAACTAGATTCAGCCTTATTAGAGTGGGTTAGTCAAGTAAGAAGTCAGGGCACTCCAATATCAGGGCCTATTGTTGCAGCGAATGCAAAAACGTTTTTCGAAATGCTTAATTTAGAAGGAAATTTTGATGCATCGTCAGGCTGGTTGACTAGATTTAAGCAACGCCACGGAATAAGAGAAATTGGGCTTCATGGTGAGAAACTGAGTGGCGATGAAGAGGCTGCAAGTGGGTTCCAGTCTTACTTTGAACAACTGATTGAATCTGAGGGTTTAACCTATGAACAGGTTTATAACGCTGACGAGTCAGGCTTATTTTGGAAATGTTTGCCAACAAGAACCTTGGCTTTTGAGACCGAGAAGCAAGCTGCAGGGCATAAGTCAAGCAAAGAGCGGATTACAATTATGCCGTGTAATAATGCGTCTGGATCGCACAAACTAAAACTGTTAGTGATAGGAAAGTCCAAGAGACCAAGATCTTTTAAAGGAACAAGAGCCGAAAACCTTCCAGTTCACTACTATCACCAGGAAAAAGGCTGGATGGATCAAAGAATATTTAAAGACTGGTTTGATACCAAGTTCGTTCCCCAGGTTAGAGAGCACCTTAGGTCAAAAAATCTACCTGAAAAAGCTGTGCTTCTTCTGGATAATGCTCCGTCCCACCCTGGAGAAAGTGTGTTAAAATCGGACGATGGAAATTTCTTTGTGAAGTTTTTGCCCCCAAATGTGACGGCCCTTATTCAACCTATGGACCAAGGTGTCATTGCTTCGATGAAGAAAAAATACAGGACGGCTTTGCTGAAGAAAAGGATTGATGAAGGAGATGATCTAAAGACGTTCTTCAAAGACTACACGGTTCTTGACAGCATTTATGACATCAACAATGCTTGGAAATCCGTCAAGCAGTCTACTCTAATGAAATCCTGGCGGAAGATTTTGCCAGATGTTGAGAACATCCAAGAGGGAGAGGAAGATGAAGACGACATTCCACTGAGTGTCCTAGCTAATTTAGCTAAATCTGTTGCCGGAGGTGTTAACGTGAATGAAGAAAATATCGGTGAGTGGATTGAATGTGATGCCAATGATCCGGGCTTTGAGTACTTCACAGATGAAAGCATTATTGATCAAGTACGAGGGATTGAATCGGTTGAACCGAAAGACAATGAAGATGAAGAGGAAATGCAGAGGACCGTCACTCATGATGAAGCATTAGGCCACATCGATCATATTCTTCAATATCTCGAAGAGCAGGACGACGCAACCCTTTGCGACAAGATGGTATTGAGGAAGCTCAAATCTCAAATAAAGAAAAAGAGTTTTGCTACGAAAAAACAAATGCAAATGACTGATTTTTTTGCTAAACAGTGAAGATTACAGTACAGTACTTTTCAATAACATGGTTGATATTAATACAGGTTTTGTTATCAGGTAGGCCTACGTCTTTGTATTGTATAATAAACTTATTTAAAGCACTTTTGTGTTGTTTTTTAGTGCCTTTAACCTTTGTTTAACCATTACCGGCAATTTTGCGGCTTATCCGCGATATTCGATTATCCGCGGTATTCACGCCAGTCAATACCGCGGATAATCGGGAGTTTACTGTATCTCTAAAAAGTGTCTATAACCTAACCTAACCTAACCTAACCCACCCGTCCACCCATACACAATAAGTATGTGTGTGTTAATGGGTAGGTGTGTGTGTGTGTGTGTGTGTGTGTGTGTGTGTGTGTGTGTGTGTGTGTGTGTGTGTGTGTGTGTGTGTGTGTGTGTGTGTGTGTGTGTGTGTGTGTGTGTGTGTGTGTGTGTGTGTGTGTGTGTGTGTGTGTGTGTGTGTGTGTGTGTGTGTGTGTGTGTGTGTGTGTGTGTGTGTGTGTGTGTGTGTGTGTGTGTGTGTGTGTGTGTGTGTGTGTGTGTGTGTGTGTGTGTGTGTGTGTGTGTGTGTGTGTGTGTGTGTGTGTGTGTGTGTGTGTGTGTGTGTGTGTGTGTGTGTGTGTGTGTGTGTGTGTGTGTGTGTGTGTGTGTGTGTGTGTGTGTGTGTGTGTGTGTGTGTGTGTGTGTGTGTGTGTGTGTGTGTGTGTGTGTGTGTGTGTGTGTGTGTGTGTGTGTGTGTGTGTGTGTGTGTGTGTGTGTGTGTGTG
>JAQJVL010000260.1:0-197500 GCA_035578905.1 Stictocephala bisonia | reverse complement strand
CCGTACATCAGCATATTCTAGATTAGTAAACGGATTCATAGTTCACAACAAACGTTTGACGCAATGCCACAATAGAACAAATGCTAATACACTCACTAATTTTAAGCTAATTAATTATGCTTAAGTATAAAAATGAAATTAAAAATAAATATTTTCAAACTGTCCAAAGAAGATGATTTGAGTTTTCAGAGACTAATATGAGTAACTATTGTTCAAAATGGGGTAATATTTACAACAGCTGATTTCAGGTATAGAATAATAATAAAAGTGTAACAGTGGATTTCAAATAATAGTCCAACCAGCTGATTATGGAAGTTACATACTCGTACAAAAAAAAAACAGGCACAGGTTGAGTTTGGTAGTTAAGTGCAACCGAATAAACCATGTTTTATTAAATATTTTAGGTGTTATTTTTGGTTTCATGATATTCAATCCAATTAAATTATACATCTATTCCAAGCTTATTAGTGAGAAAAGTTTTCTACTTAACTTTACATCAAATTAGACTACATTTATGTGCTGATATGGCTTCTTAAACAATTGGAGAAAATGACATGTTGCATATTTGTTTAATAAACTTCCTCTAGGAAATCTAGTTTTTATTTACGTTTGCTTGCAAAATAATTGACACTTATAGAAAATTTAACGATCTTTTCAATGGTATTAATAAGAATCTGGTAGGTGTTTTTGTTTTGTTTTTGTAGCTCAATCAGTGAGTTAATGTCAAGTAATTTAAAAAACATACAATATGAGCCCTTACAGCCAAACGGTTGAGAATCGGACACGGGTTAATATGAACTTTTTTGTTCCTGTTTGTGAGTACAACAATCAGGTAAATTTAATGGTGTCAGTAGAGACTCACCCTGTATATTAAATTATTGTATTGACTTAGCTAATGCAAATGTATTGTTGATTTGGCCAAATAAGTTGAAGTTTGATTACATTTTGCTACTTTTTTAGGACATATATGTATAGGAACATTTTTACCCAATGAATATTTTTTGGAATACCCAACGAATACCTCAGTTTTTGAATGCATTTTTGGAGCACCCGGTATAATTGGGATACAATAACAGTATTGTCAATGGGTAATGCTTTAATATATCGTACCATCTTACACAAATTTAGTGCGATTTAAATAATTGCTTTTAACTTATGATTAATCCTTTATCCACAGAAACTGAGATATAATTGTTTTGTTACTTTAACTTAAAATATGAAATT
Source organism: Stictocephala bisonia (assembly GCA_035578905.1). NCBI lineage: Eukaryota > Metazoa > Arthropoda > Insecta > Hemiptera > Membracidae > Stictocephala > Stictocephala bisonia. The sequence continues at coordinate 196,276 of JAQJVL010000260.1, read as the reverse complement.
GTGAAGTACAGATATATTCATTTATGTATTGAAATTCACTTAATAGCTTACCAAATGAAGTAGCATCCACATGTCCGAACGAAATTTGAAATAGAAAAACACAGAAACATGGGAAGAACGTAAAATACATAATGTAATAAACAAAAACCACCTCCTGGTACAAAGTTGTGTTGATCACTTGAGGAAATCGACTGCACCGACCCTGACAGCGTTGCCGTGACCCGACTTGACCGCTAAGACCGGTGATCGAGATAGCAGTGACGTCCGACCAATCAGGTTTTTTCGCCTAGTGGGGATTTTCTGGTTTGAAGGTCATGAATATTGGGTAGTTCCTGTAATGTTACCTGGAGATGGTTTATGGGTGGTCAATATTTTCAGCATTATACCTTGATATTCCTGTTACTGAATTATTACATTACTTCTTTACTAATTCCTAAATAATACTCGCAGTTTTTCTGGGTGGAATATTCTTTTGGTTTACTTTCATTTAAATAAAGTAATATAATAATTACTTAGTTATGTGAACCTGGGGCGTTACTGTGCAATCTTTATTAAGTTGCGTGATTACTGTCAACGCAGAAATTATGTGTATCCGAGTTTGAAGAATGTTTACCAAGGGACTATGAAAACTCCAATCACACAATTGTTTTCCTCGTTTAATTTTGCGTTATAAAATATGCGTTTTTGAATTTTATTATAAGTTCTTACCAATTCCCTGAAACATTGTTTTCTTGGATTCTAGAGGTCGTAATATTAATTACTTGGTCTTGTTATAATCCTTATGATGTGTATAGTTCCGATAAATTACTTTCAAATGTGTAAGTAAATGCAGTGATTTAAATCAATATAATATCACTTAATTTACTTACGCACATGAAAGTAATTTATCGGAACTATACATGTTATAAGGATTATAACAAGACCAAGTAATTAATATTACGACTTACACAAGCGAAGGAAACACTGTTTCAGGAAATTAGTAAGACTTATTTTTTTAATTTAAAATTCTGAAATTTATAAAACTTATAGACACATTCCTATTATCCACATATATTTTTATTATAATTTATATATGGTTTTTTATGCAGTTAATAGGAATGTTTGATAAATGCGACACGTTAACGTTTTTTTTATTAATAACGGTGTAAATTTAATGTACAGTGAAAAATAGTTAAAATTCCAGTACTTTTTTTGTTCCAAACAGGGTAAAATTATTAAAATTTATAACATTTAAAAATGCACATTTCATAAGTAGTAGGGATTTATGCGTTCTGCACCGCCCCGCTGGCAAGGCTGGGGTTGGGGTATATTACGACTATTATTATGTTTTTGATGACGTCACAGGATCTCGTTCTCGCGTTCTAATATAACGCCCGACCTTCCTTTCACTTTAATAGCATTTGTTTGTTTGAAAAATTCCAATCTAATAGCTTAAACCAATGTCAACTCCGTCTCGAGACAGATATAATTACATTCATAGATAGACATCGATAAGCACTTAGCGTTACGATATAATTAACTTTTAAAACAGTTCTTATCGATCAACGTTAACATTTAATTAAAAATTCCAACCTACTAGCTTTGTTTGTCACGTCGATTGACGTCATAGCCAGACAAAGGCAGTTATCGATACGTGGAAAGGAAATTTATGTAGTACATACGTAGCCTTGAAGACGGGTATATATATATACCCGCACACTCAATCTCCACTCTATTCAGTTTGTATTTGGATTTCTCGTGCAACGCTAGTACGATACTCTTCTCTCTCACCCACATCAGCTACATGTAAGTATTCTTTTTTGACTCACGTAGTAGTTTAACATCGTTTAAATTAATACATTGATTAACTTAGTAGCATTTTACCCAATATATTCCGATAATTTCAAATCAAACCTCATTCAGTCTCAGACCTTTGAACGAGAAAAATCTAGCAGCTCCTTTATTTTACAACTCATCTAATATCTATATAGCCGCATGTGTAACTCACTGACTCACGTATACAAATTCTAACCCACTTCTAGATGAGCTTGAAACTTGAAATTTGGCACACTTGTAGCTTTTGCCGAGCAACTGACGGGAAAATTCCGAAAATTAAACATTTTTAATTTTTAACCCCCCAAAATAATTAAAATGGCGGACGGGAAATTTGAATTGTGTGCAGAGTTTTACTAACGGCTTAATTGTGGGCAAACCGTTAGTTGTAGAACAAATCTGACAGCATATTCCAGATTTGTAATTAAATTTCCTACAATTTTGGTCAGATACATTTTTTTTGTATTTTTGATAATAACTACGCAAAAAATCGTTAATTTTCACATCTCGTTCAAAAAATGTTATTTTTGTTGTGTTTTTCGTATTTTACTGCATTATTACGATAATTTAAGAACTTAAACCCCTACACACTACTTAATTTTACTAATTTGTTATCAAAACTACTAATAAATTCGATTTTGCACTGTCCATAACCTAGAAAAAATCCAAAATGGCTGACGTGAAAACGTTTATCTTTTTGCAGAGTTGAGATTTTTGTTTTACTGCAACTTTAATTTTTAGTTTATTTAATACCAAATGATATATTCAAATTGACAATAAAATTCTGCACAAAAAGTGTCCTGTATGTTTTTGTGCTATATACAATAGTTTCCTCAGAAAAAGTCGGTAAACTTGAGTTTTTTCGAAAACATGTGATTTTTTTGGAATAGCTCCTCCCATTTAAGCATGATTTAAAGGAGCTAAAATCTTAAAACCCTACACGTTATTTACGTTAATAACTTTGTTATCAAACTGCTATAAACTTTGATTTTTCACTTTTTATAACCTAGAAAAAATTCAAAATGGCTGACGCGAAATTGCTGTACTGTTTGCAGATTTGAGGTTTTTGTTTTACTGAAGCTGTAACATTTAGTTTAGATAACGTCTAATGAAACTTTCAACCTAAAAATTAGATGCTGTACAAAAAATGTGATGTACATTTTTGTGGTACATGCTATAGTTTCCTCGTAAAAAGACAGTAAAGTTAAGTTTTGTCGAAAACAAGTGATTTTTTTGGAAGAGATCATCCTATTTAATCATGATTAAAAGAAGCCAGAAAGCTACAACCTTACATACTGTTTACCCTCACATTTTCTGTTACTAAAATGCTATACAATTGTATTTTGCACTTTTCATAACAAAAAAATTCATAATGGCTGACGAAAATACGCTTACCTATTTGCACAGCTGAGATTTTTGTTTTACAGAATCTGTAATAATTAGGTAGATAACACCCAATGAAATATTCCAACTAACAATTCGATTCTGTACAAACTGTGTCATAAACTTTTTGTGGTACATTCAATCGTTTCCTCACAACAAGTTTATAAATTTGAATTTGTGCCTCCGTTATCAACGTAGATAGTATCCAATAAAAAACTATGGTAATTTCTTATGATCATCTTAGATAGAACCCCCCCCCCAGATCATATTGGAAGCCCCCTGTGATCAACGGATAATCACCCGTTATCATCTAAAATGGCGGACGGGAATTTTGAATTGCTGACAGTATACTTCAGATTTGTAATTAAATTTCCTACAATTTTTTTAAGAAGTAATTTTTTGGTATTTCTGATATTAACTATGCAAAAATCATCAAATTTCACTTTTCGTTTAAAAAATTCTATTTTTGTTAGGTTTTTCGTATTTTATTGCTGTATTACGATAATTTAAGAACCTAAAACCCGTACACACTATTTAACTTTACTACTTTGTTACGAAAACTGCTATAAAATTTGATTTGTAACTTTTCATAACCTAGAAAAAATCAAAATGGTTGGCTTGAAAACGCCGACCTGTTCGCAGAGTTGAAGTTTTTTATACTGAAGCTGTAATATTTAGTTTGGACAACATCTAATAGAATATTTAAATTATACACTTAAATGCTTTATATATAATACATTTCCTCACAACAAGTAGGTAAAGTTGAGTTTTGTCAAAAATATGTTAACTCACTTATTCACTTATATAAAAACAGTTTGTATTCATTTTTGTTGCCTAAAGGCCAATCATAGTTTTACGCTGTATTTTCGGAATTTGTTAGTTTAGGCACCCTCTAGCGGCTGCGATAAACGTTTTTAGAACAGTTGGTAGACCGGGCCTTTGTCGATTGAAACGAGTCGCTGCAGCGTCTGCGAGAAACGTTTTTAGAACGGTTGGTAGAACGGTCCTCAGTCGATTGAAACAAGTCCCACCGAGGTTATATAAGGATGACGCCACTTTTCATGCCTCAGTCTGCTGACACCCTACGGCCTCTACACGCTTGAATTACCTTCAGTACTGAACTGTTCAATTGTTTAGCTTTCTGCCCTATTTAAAACTGAATCGTTTTCACTGCATGGTGAGACGAATCTTCTATCATCGCTATTTTTCAACATAAACTCTAGGTTTATTCTCTCGTTTCTTTCATTTAATACGTTTTTATTGTGATTAATAATCAATCACGAATTTCTTCTGATTGTTTTCGAGACTTTATATTATTTTTGTTCCCAATTTCTTCTTCTCCATTTACTTTAATTGTAATTTTACATTTTAACGCTCTAAGATGGCTTCTCATCAACAGAATTTTTTTGTGTTGCCGAGGGGTCCTTTCATCAGGGCAATAATGAACTCTTCACATGGAGTAGAAACGCTCAGTGTGTGGCTAATTCTGCTTGTGCCCTTGCATGGAAGAGTCTTGGTGGACATTTTACGACAACTGGAATTGATGCAATCCTTATGAGTGGTGATCGCATTTACAAAACTCTGCGTAGTGAGAATTGTACTGGTTATGGGCGGTACTTGTTTCCAGAAGAATTACCATCAGTCATTCATGTTTTGAATCAGTCAGTTTCTCTGTTACAACTAGAGCACATTTACGATGCACTTTATCCCCTAACGAAAGATTATTGGCATGACACTGTTTCGTCACTTTCTGAAAAATTACAAGACATATTGGCTGCAAATCAAAAAGATATCGGATTTCTTTTCACGGGTCAAACAGTTACTGTCTCCTTTTGGATGTTAAATGAACTGCTGCATCTGTTTGATCCACATCCAGTGAATGAAAAGCGCAATTTTGATTTGTCCAATGATGGTAATAATCTGACCAGCCTATTTCTGTGTGACAGCTACTTTTCACTGGCCAGTTTGATGTTATCGAATGCAGCTCTGGATGGAGTTGCAAAACAGTTCACCATAACTCAGCTGACTTTGGGAAAAACTGCCACACAAGACCTTACTATTGTCCCTGAAGAACCGCGAATTGATGACCCTCCAAACCAATTGTAAGAACCAATCTGTACATCTAATGTAGACTCGCAGGAGTCTTATGTCGATGTTAAGTTAAAATTGATGTCTGTGGTAGTGTTATCACCCTTAAAAGAAATGTCTCCTTCGACCAGGCCATTATTTAACAAATGCCTGGCAGACCTAAAAAGGTTAAGCGAGGACGTCCAAAGAGCTTGACAAGTACTCGACAGGAACAGCTTACAGATGCAAAAAAAGATACAGTAAAAATAAACCTCAGATAAATAGAGGTGCTGTAAGACGTTACACTGACCAGCATCCCGAGATCAACCATTTCTCCGTTGCTCATGGTTAATCAACCATAAGCTGTCCGACGTTACACCGAGCAGAATCCCGAGATCAACCGAGAAGCTGTCCGACGTTACACCGAGCAGAATCCTGAGATCAACCGAGAAACTGTCCGACGTTACACCGAGCAGCATCCGAGATCCACCGAGAAGCTGTCCGACGTTACACCGAGCAGAATCCCGAGATCAACCGAGAAGCTGTTCGACGTTATAACGATCAGAATCCTGGAGCTTCCTGCAAGAGAGTAGAGGCTTTTCGATTGAAGAATCCCTCATTTTCAAACATGAGGCACGTTCCTGCTCTCCTTGCTCGGAAGATTGGTGAACAAGGCCCTATGGCGTACTGGAGAGACTACGATATAAATGGCATTAGTTCATTTAAACTCCGTAAAGTATGTCTTTGGAAAGATGAAATTTACAAGTGTTTGTACTGTCATGCTCGGCTGTTTGAGAAAGAGAAAGACAGAAAAAGGTGGTGCTGTAGTGAGGGAGCATATAATTTTCTTAATCTACCTCCTTTGGACTAGCCGTTTTATACTAATCTTCATTTCATAGAATGAGCCAGAGCATACAACGACCTGTTTGCCTTCTGTGCACTCGAGGTGTCTGGTGGGTACCGTCATCCTAGTGGACTCTCCTTCTTCAAGATCCCATTTTCCCTAACCTGACATACCAGTCATTTTATAAAAACTTCATTGTCCATACAAAAAAAACCAACGTCAAGGACAGTGTACATCCATCCAGATGGACAGCATTTCATCAAGTGAACTTTTTATATTTAACGAATTGGCCTGAACCCCAAGGGGGTTTGGGGGCGAAGCCCCCAACGAGCAAAGCGAGTCTATTCTATTACAACCGTAAAGTAAATGTAAATGGAAAACATAACCTACAACCACTAGAAATATAACCTAACTTTTATTATAAGCTCAATAAATTCACTAGGATATTAACAAAATCTTCTCCTAGAGTTTTAGTAGTATTCATACCCGAGTTCTATAACATTTTTCTCTATTTCAGGTCACCATGATTCCCAATCAAACTGATTGCCCTAAGTGTCAATCAACCATCCGAAAGGATCATAGTGCACGCCATTTGAACACATCTGGTAGCAAAGCAAGGGGATCGCTCGAGAGCCTCAGCGCCCCTGCCCACCGCAGCCGACACCTGAAAAAGTGCCGCCTCAGCTACCTCAATAGGAAGGACGAGGAGCCCATCCCTTCTACCTCCATGACTGCTCGCATGGACGCCGAGCCTCCTCCATCGTATCAGCTTGCAATACGGTTAAGACAGCAGTGGGAGATCTTATCGGAGTGAAGAAACATCTGAAAATTGTTGAAATCGAGAAGGCGTTCAAAGGACGCATGAAGACATACTCTATCTAGAACCGACCCAACATCAAGGATCCCATCGTATTCTTGCAACAAGCACGTGATCTCTTTCACGGGAAAATCGAGGAGAGTGTGAAGGATAGGAACATCAAGGAAACCCTCTTTTTCCTCGGATTGGAGACAAGGAGGAGGAAAATATATTACTGTACTTTTAAAACAAAAAAGTTATAATTCCACCAAAAACCAACATCTTGGATTATCTGGAGGATGCAGAGGGGGAGCTATTAAAGGAAATGGTCGAGTTTTATGCCAAGGGATGTTCCGTGCTTAGCATTCAGAATACGGATCAGAAATGCTTCTTGTGGTCTGTGTTAGAGGCTCTCCATCCTGTCTCTCGGCAAAATCAACTCCACCGCATACATCACTATTTACCACTCGAGCACGAGCTGGGCCAACATCTGCAGAACATCGAGTTCATTGTCACTCCCAATCAAATTCGAGAAGCTATCTGGCATTTCAATCAACGTGTATGGATATGACGAGAAGTCCATAGAGTATCCACTGCTGGTGGAAGATAAGGAGCGGTCAGTACACCTCGTCCTTCTATACTTTAAAGATGGGAACAAAAACCAAAAACCATTATTGTCTCATTGAAGACTTCAGCAGATTCGTTCGAGCGCAAGTCACTAAGCGGCATGATAAAACCTGGATTTGTCGCCGCTGCTTACTTCACTTCGGTACGGAGGACCTTCTGAAAAAAAACATAAGGAGGACTGCGACAACCACGAGACAGTCAGGATAATAATGCCGAAGAAGGGGATCAACATCAAGTTCGAAGAGGGGAATAAGAAAATGCAAGTACCATTTGCAATGTATGCGGACTTTGAGTGTATGCTAACCCCCATCGAGCAAAACGAAGATCAGCAGATCGGACCAAGTAGTAAATATACCGAGAAATATCAAAAGCATGAGGCTGTACGCTTTTGTTACTACACCGTCTACTCGCAAGGAGACTATGTCCGTCCAGTCAGCTAATTTGGAGAGGATGCCGCCCAGATTTTCGTCGAACATCTACTAGAAGAATCGAGTAAGTTCCACCAGTTCTACTCAAGCGTAGCGGCTGTTCCGATGCAGCTGACGATAGCCGATGAGTAGGACTGTGCCCCAGCTTTCATCTTCCACATTTCCGAGAAGCCATTCTCTAACCCGGAGGATTACAAGGTCCGGGATCATAACCACCTAACCGGCCAGTTCAGGGGCTGCCCAAAACCTTAGCGATCTAAAATTCTTCAAACCGAACTTCTTCCCCATTTTCATTCACAATCTAAATGGATATGATACATATCTGATCATAAAAATGTTTGGGTTGACAGCGTCGTGCCAAAAAATGAGAAGTGGTATATTTCCTATTCCGATGAGATAGAAGGTGGGGTGAAGCTTCGGTTTCTCGACTCTGGCTGGTTCATGGCTTCGAGTCTCGATAAGTTAGCCAAGATCTTAACTCCCGGAAAATTCAAACACGCCTCCAAATACTACTCTGGGGTGCAGTTGAATATTCTAACGAAGAAGGGGATTTACCCCTACGATTTCATGGATTCGTTGGACAAGTTCGAGCTGAAAGCGCTACCTGCAAAAGAAGACTTTTACAACAAGTTGTAATAACTTGTTTTTTACAACAAGTTTTTTAAATATTTAACCTTGCAATTTTTAAACTGCCGCCATTTTTAAACTGATAATTTTAGACATTTAGCCTTTTTACATAAACGTATCTTTACAAGGTCAACCTTGATACAAAAATTCAGTATTGTATGTCAAACGGTTTTTGATATATTAAAATTTTGTTAAAAAACATACAGACACAGATTCAGAAAACGAATCGAGATAGGACACACGTTATATGGCATTATTTGCTTCTATTAATATGACAGGAACAATCCTCTAAAATATGCGACAGTCGAAGCTGGACACTTTGCGCGCGCGCACGCACGCACACACACCATATATATATATATACTCTGTAAACCTTTGACGGTTACGTAATGGTTACACTTTTTATAATATTCCCTCATAAGTATTAGTAATAATAATAATAAATTAAAAATTAAATATTATCAGAAAAATTAGACAGTGGTTGGATTACAACAGGAAATGCGGTACAGGAAATGGAGTTGGTAAAATTTGAGGAGGGCATCCGGCGAGTGTGAGATCGGGAAGCAAGGGATCGGATGTCAAGGAAGCAGGGTCAGCACTGTACACAGGATGACCAAAATAATAAAGTTGAGACTCACCAAAATTAGGCCGATGAACGCTGATGCGGCGGAGATTCAGCAGAAGGTCTGTTGTAACGCCCATCGCGAAAGCGGGCCTATAGGGTGATCCGTAATAGGACCACGGAGGATTATTGGTTGTTCGGAAATAGTAGGCGTGTCCAGTGAGTGGCAGGGGGAATGGGATACTAGGGAGAGAGTTGGAAAAGATAGGGAGTCTAAGGAGAGATGGGGAAGAGAGAGGACTTCGGGAAATAGACCAATAGGGAGGACCAGCCCCTGGTGGTCCGACTACCTAGACTTCGTCAACCCGCCCTGCAGAGCAAACACGGGACGATCTAGATGGAGGACTTGGAGCTACGGTCCAACCCCTGGCGATATCAACCCCCGGAGGACTTCACGAGCGGCCAACCTGAACCTGAGGGACGACCGGACTTGCAGCCAATCCTGAGGACCAGAGGAACCACATCAAGGGATTGCAAGCGCCGCCACTCACCCCCAAGGGACTACAAGCAACTCCGGGTCAGGTGGGCTGGTTCGGTCTGGAGTTGCTTGTAGTCCCTTGGGGGTGAGTGGCGGCGCTTGCAATCCCTTGATGTGGTTCCTCTGGTCCTCAGGATTGGCTGCAAGTCCGGTCGTCCCTCAGGTTCAGGTTGGCCGCTCGTGAAGTCCTCCGGGGGTTGATATCGCCAGGGGTTGGACCGTAGCTCCAAGTCCTCCATCTAGATCGTCCCGTGTTTGCTCTGCAGGGCGGGTTGACGAAGTCTAGGTAGTCGGACCACCAGGGGCTGGTCCTCCCTATTGGTCTATTTCCCGAAGTCCTCTCTCTTCCCCATCTCTCCTTAGACTCCCTATCTTTTCCAACTCTCTCCCTAGTATCCCATTCCCCCTGCCACTCACTGGACATGCCTACTATTTCCGAACAACCAATAATCCTCCGTGGTCCTATTACGGATCACCCTATAGGCCCGCTTTCGCGATGGGCGTTACAACAGACCTTCTGCTGAATCTCCGCCGCATCAGCGTTCATCTAATTTTGGTGAGTCTCAACTTTATTATTTTGGTCATCCTGTGTACAGTGCTGACCCTGCTTCCTTGACATCCGATCCCTTGCTTCCCAATCTCACACTCGCCGGATGCCCTCCTCAAATTTTACCAACTCCATTTCCTGTACCGCATTTCCTGTTGTAATCCAACCACTGTCTAATTTTTCTGATAATATTTAATTTTTAATTTATTGTTATTATTACTAATACTTGAGGGAATATTATAAAAAGTGTAACCATTACGTAACCGTCAAAGGTTTACAACTCGTACAGCCGCCATTTTGTATGTTTCATTAATTCTTTTTTATTTTTAAACAATTTAATCTAAATAGTTCTAATTTAGTATTCACACCAATAAAACCATTTTATTACTGAGATAAAAAACGAAAATAAAAAAAAAAAATAAAAAAAATGGTGGTACTTTAAAATTGTTCATCCTTAATAACTTTTAAAATGTTAGGAATATAAAAAAATTACAAGAATACCTTTTTATTGCACATTTTATTTACAATCCAAAAAAATAACGTTGTATAAGATCGGATGACAAACAACCGAGATTTTAGTATTTTTGTATTTAGTCATTTACGCGTTAATGTGTACCATAACAATACATCGGCGATCTATTCAAATTACTTTCATCCAAAATACTACATTAAAGTGATTTGTGATATTATTGCAATGAAAATGCATCTAGCAGGCAACGGGGAAAAGGTTGCATGTGATTTTCGTTGTTATTAAATTAAAAATTAATTTTAATTAAAACTAGAATTTTTCTAAAATTTATTTGTGATCCAAAGCAGGTTGTAGACATAAAACAAGTAATATTAAAAAGGCATTAGACTATAAATTGGAACTTTGATTACATTTATTTTCATATTACAAACTATGCTCAAAATTTCGTTCTCTCTTTTGATTGCAAAAGAAAAAACGATTGGAAAGTGACTGGCGCACAGCAGCAAATTAGTTTTCTTAAATAATTCCAGCACTCTCAATAATTCTACCAACCTATAATTTACAAAAATTCTAGTTTATAGAGCACTACTTAAGGTTAAAATTAATTTTGAATTTAATAACAACGAAATCATCAACAACTCTTTCCGGTTGCCTGCTAAGGGCATCTTTGTTACAATTACGTCACAAATCACTTTATTGTAGTGTTTTGGATGAAATTAATCAGAATAGATCGCTGATGTATTGTTGTGGTTGACTCCATGGCTGTACATATTGACGTGTAAATGATTAAATACAAAAATACTCAAATCTCGGTTGTTTGTCATCCGATTTCATACAACGTTGAAATTTGCAATAAAATGTATTCTTGTAATTCTTTATTCCTAACCTTTTAAAAGTTATTAAGGATCAAACATTTCAAAGTGCCACCATTTTTAAAATTTTAATTTTTTATTTCAGTAAGAAAATGGTTTTATTAATGTGTATACCAAATTTAACTCTGTAAATTAAATAGGTCCTAATATGCTTCGTTTTCAATATGGCAACCATTTTCGTATTTTCACTAAATGATGTGTAATTTCAATAACTCCTTACAATACAGTGCTCAAATTAGGAATGAAGGTATCGGTTATGCTTTCTTTGAGGTTATGATAATATTATTTTATTATGTTCAATATTTTCAAAATGGCGGCATTTAAAAACATTTAATTGTAAATTGTACAAAAATGCGTAATCTTAGAAAAAATGCGCAAGATATAAAAAATCTTCAAAATGTAATAACAAATCTAACAAGTCATAATTAAATGAAATCCGGTTAAAAATAAAGGAGTAGCACTAATTTAGGCAATACGATGTACGCTCTGTTTCATTTTATTAAACATCAAATTGCTCGTGTTAAATGCATTTAATATCAGTTGATGAAGTAAATACTAGACAGGTATATTTTAGCATTTGCATTACTGATTACTCATGTTGACAAATTAGATATGATATGTGAATAGTTATTGTGAGTTTTAGTAGCCTACAATAATTAATTGTTGCTCCATTACTGGTTTTAAAATAGTTTAATTCGTTTCTTTGTGTCTACATACCGGTATTGGAACAACAATTAATTATTGTACTAAAACTCACAAAACCTATTCACATTTCACATAATATAATCTTATTCCTGAACAATGAGTTATCTGTAATGCCAATGCTAATCTATCACCTGATTAATATTTACTTCATCAGCTGATATGAAATGTATTTAACACGAGCAATTCAATGTCTAATAAAATGAAACAGATTTTTCATTTGCCTAAATTAGTGTTCATGCCTAAATACGATGATTTAGGCAATTCATTTGCCTAAATCATCGTATTGCCTAAATTAGTGTTACCCATTATTTATTACCAGATTTTATTCAATTATGACTTATTAGATTTGTTATTACATTTTGCAGCTTTTTTTTATACATTGCGCATTTTTCTAAGATTACAATTACATGTTTTTAAATGCCGCCATTTTAAAAATATGGAACATAATAAAATTATATTATCATAACCTTAAAGAACGCATAAAAGGTAACTTCATTCCAAATTTGAGCACTGTATTTAAGGAGTTATGAAATTACACATCATTTAGTAAAAATACGAAAATGGCCGCCATATTGTCGTCACACACTAGCGATTACTATACAGTATATCACTAGGGACACGAAAATAACACACGCGCAATTTAAGTACACAAGCGTTTATTCACCTTGAAACACAATAACACTGAACTCACAACTCACAATGATTTGCACCACCGCAATATCCGAGTTGTTCCACACTAACGAATTGAACAATCACTCACTGACTGAAAACTCAAAAAACTAAAACTAGCAGCGGTGCAGCCGCCTTATATACATTTGTTACAATCTAGAATTTCAAGAACAAACTCGACCCCGAAGGCTCCAGAAGCCATGGAACATATTACAACAAAAAGAAAGTTATAGAACATTCTGTCGTCAATATGTCAAAATACGACAGTATGACATCTTTTATCCTATAATTGTCAAAAGTTTAATATTAAAGCATAAATAAAATAAGTTTATTGTTTTAAGTAGTCTATTTGGTAATATTTACACATAACTATTAATTATAACATGAAAGTTGTATAGCTTCATGAAGCTACTGGAAAGTTCTAATGTAACCTATTTGATTCTACTCATACCTGGTAATTCAAATTATACTATTATGTAATATTTAATATATTTACAATTAATTGAGCCTATTACTACGTAGCCTAACATAAAATAACATAATATAGCAAATCTTAAACATGATTTGAAGGTTTTACCAAGTTAGGTTACATATAGGCCTAGTACTAGGCTAGCCTACATACGACAATTGTCCCCCCTAAAACCTTCAATATCTGTTTTATACATTTCTTACTTTTCTAGGTCTTAAATTATATCTATTCCTAAATCTAAAATCTTCATCATGCTGATGATCCAGAAGTATCGGTGTTCGTTGATCTTCGTTGGATTCAGCAGCTTCATCACCAGCCTGTGAAGGAGGTATCCGTGGTTGATCCTCTTCTTCGGCTTGGGTGTTCTCTCGAAGAGTCCGAGGTAGTATCTTCAGCTCCGAAGCGTGGACTTTGATCGGTGGATCGGATTTCAGGAGGTACACTCCATTCCCCAGCTTCCTTTCCACCTCAAATGGCCCGAGCCACTTCCGAGCCATTCCCGCATGGAACTTCTGAAGTTTGTTGCTCTGGGAATGATTTCGGCGAAGCACTAGTGTACCTGGCCTGAAATCAGTTTCTTCAGGCTCATCATTATTCTCCGCCTCTCTCCTTGAACGAATTTCTGCCTGACGATTCATGCGTTGAATCTTGATTTGATTTTCATCGTTCCAGGCAGCAGGATCCACCGGTTCCTCTTCTCGTCCGTGGATGATATTCCAATCACCGGTTCTTTTTATAGGCCGTCCAAGAAAGAGTTCCGCCGGGGAGAAGCCTGTGACGCGGTTTACCCGCTGTCTGATGGCCAGAAGAGACTCATGCAGGTGTTGGTCCCATTTGGTATGTTCTTTGTCAAACAAATGAATCCTGAACATCTTCTTGAGTTCCTGATTCCTCCTTTCCGTGGGGTTTGCCTGTGGATGGTAGATAGGCGTAGTCCAGTGCTCAATGCCCCATTCAGCTAGAGTTTGCAGCCACTGTCTTGATGTAAATTGGCTACCATTATCCGTCAGGAGACATCGTGGGTAACCATAACGGCTGAAGACTTCTGTGCGCAGAATCTGCAGGATCCGTCCCGATGTTGCTTCCGGAATGGCGAATGCTTCCACCCACCTGGTGAAGAGGTCTGTCACCACCAAGATCCCAGTTTTGCCCCGTGATGTTCTGGGGGTACGGGCCCATCAGATCAAGAGCAAGAACTTCCCAGGGTTGGTTTGGTCGACGTCCTCTCATGCTTGTATTCGCCTTCTGGTTGTTAGCCTTGGTACAAGCGCAGATGGTACAGGATTGGACGTAGTTCTTGATGTCCCGATGCATGTGCAACCAGAAGAAACGTCACCGAACTGATGTGTATGTTTCTTCTTGCCCAGGATGACCGGCTTCAGAACTGTCGTGGTATTTCTCTAATATCCGAACTGATTGAGACCTCGGAATGACGATCACCGGAGAAGATCCAGGAAGATGAGACGTGTACATAAGTACATCATCTTCCAAACGGAAGTGTTTGTAACATGCCTTGAACTGGACTGGAACAGTCCTTGATTCAGTACTCCGTTTGCTTATCCAGGATTTCATTCTGCTACAGGACGTGTCTTCAGTCTGACACTTTCTTATCAATTCCAAGTCGATGTCACCATTCCCTTGTTGGATTGCCAGAAGAACAGGTCCTCTTTGTAATTTTCTTTCCAGTACAGGAATTTCTCTCTCCAGGAGTTCTTTGTTTGACTTACATCCGTCCGCAGGATTACTGGACAAACTGTCAGCAGCTTGATTCAGTTTTCCTGCTACGTGATGTATTTCAAAGTCAAAATCAGCCAAAATCAAAGCCCATCACATCAGTTTTGACTTCGTTTCAGAAACCTTGTTCAACCACTGAAGTGATGAGTTGTCTGTGAACAATTTAAATTTTCTTCCCTCCAGGTAGCCTCGGAATTTTCCCACCGCCCAAATTACAGCTAAAGCCTCCTTTTCAGCTGTACAATAATTTTTCTCGGCAGGGGAAAGTTTCCTGCTCGCATACTCAACGATGTCCTTGCCTCCATCTGCCCTTTAGTGAAATAGGACAGCTCCAAGTCCTACATCGCTCGCATCTGTCTGCAAGCATATTTCCCGTGTTGAATCCAGATAAGCTAATCTTGGAGATTCGCAGATAGCCTTCTTTATATCCTTGAAGGCCAACTCTTCCTTTTCTGTCCATTTAAATGGTTCGTCATTATCGAGGAGATCCGTTAACGGCGAAACCTTGGACTCGAAGTGTGGTACAAAACTGCTATACCAGCCGCAGAGCCCTAAAAACTGTCGCACTTGACGTTTAGTAAGAGGTCTTGCGTACTCCTCAATAGCCTTATTCTTCTCAGTTTGCCTCTCCAAGCCCTTGTCTGTCAACACATGACCAAGATATTCCACCGAGCTAGAGGCAAACTGACATTTCTTCATTTGGCAGGTAAGTCCATGTAATTTTAACCTTTCTAGGATTCTGGCCAAATGTTCCAAATGTTCAGAGAATGTCTTGCTGTATACTAGTATGTCATCTAAATATACTTGACAGGATTCCCCAGTATATCCGGATAAAACTTTGTCCATCAAACGCATAAATGTAGCGGGAGCATTTTTCAACCCAAACGGCATAACCCGAAATTGGTACAGCAATCTAGGCGTTGAAAAGGCTGTCATAGGCCGTGAATATTCCTCGACTTCCACTTGCCAGTAACCGGAATTCAAGTCCAAACTGCTGAATATCTTTGCTCCGTTGACTTGCTTGATAAGATTTCGAAGATCAGGCATTGGGTAGGCATCGGAGATGGTCTTATTATTTACTTGCCGCAGATCTACACAAAGTCGGTATTCTCCATTCTTCTTTTTGGGTAGGACTATTGGGGAAGCCCATCCTGATGACGAGGGTTCAATCAATCCTTGACTTTCCATTTCCTTTACTTTTTCTATTACAAACTTCCTTTTGTCGGTATTAAGTGGATAAGGTCTTTGCTTAACTGGTGTATTATCCTTGCAAACTATTTTATGTCTAACAGTGGTTGTGAGTCCGACTTTATCCGTAATTACCTCCGGAAATTTGCTGAGTAATTTCACTAGTTCTTTCCTTTGGTTAGTATTTAATGGTCCTGTTTTCAGATCTGTCAAAACATTGTTCTCCAAAATTGGTTTAATTTCGAAATTTTTATTCTCTACCCAGCCCAATCTTACTCTGTTTTTATGGCCGAAAAATATTTCCTTTGCTGTATAATCTATAACCACGCCGTATCTCTCCAGAAAATCATGTCCTAATATAATTTTTGGAATTAAATCTTTTACCACTTTTACCCTAATAAAAATTAATTCTTCTGAACATTTGGCTTCTAGAAAGGTAAATCCTTCAATCTTGTAGTTCACGTCATGCACTGCCCCCTTGACAAAAGTCACCTTGTCTGAGCGAACTGGTCTTAAAAATCTAGCCACATTCATACTAACGAATGAGTGAGACGCTTGAGTATCAAGAGCTGCAGTACAATGGTTATTGCCAATCTTAAGTGTGATTGCCGGGCGGGGGTGATCAGTCCCACCCTCTCCTCGAATCTGACCAACACAAGACCGTTTAAGCCATGACTGGTCGCCTTGGGGCATAATCATTCTTCCGGAACCATCCCCACCCCGATTAGAACGGTCCCGATCTAGTTTTCCGGGCAGCGAGCCCTAACATGCCCAGTAAGCCCACATTTGTAACAATTCATAGGTTCATTTGAGGCCGGAACTTTGGTTTTGGATAAGTGGCAGCTAGTCTCTTTATCCAGCTTCGCCACAATGTTCCTTAGTTCATCAAACGTTTTTGGCTGGGCCACCTTAACCAGTGACCTAACCTTATCATGTAGAAGTTCCATGAAGTAAGGAACACTCTCATTTATATTTCCTCCATTATTAATTCTCCTGAATAGCTGTAATTTTTGAATAACAAATGCCCCGGCTCTCATGCCAATAGGTTGAACCTCTGTCAAAAATTTCTTTGTGATAGAGGCCTTTACAGTCTCTGAGTTAAATCGTTGTAAAAATTCCTGTTTGAAAGAGTCCCAGTCTAAACTTAGGCCTTTAATATTTTGCCACCATGTCCCTGCTGAACCTCTCAACTGTTGACTAATTACTTGCAAATAGATTTCCTTTGGTATGCAAGTACGTTTCAGTAGAGATTCACAGGTAGTGAGGAAAGTTATGGGACATTCTTCCAACCTTCCTTGGAATTCCGGTAAGCTATCCTTTATCACTTTAGGGTCCACGGGTAAAAACACGGGCTGTGACCCCTGATTACCGGAATCTATTATTGATTTTTCTGGCATCGCCATTTTGTTTTCAATCGTCTGAATTTCGCCTTTAAACTTTGCTTTGATATAGTTTATTTTGAATTCCAATTATTTTGTATTGCCTATAATATAGTTTATTTTGAGTTCCAATTCTTTTATATTGCCTGTGACCTCTGCCAATTTAGTGTCAACATCAGTTTGAAATTTCGAGAATGATTCAACCATATCAATTACATCAGATTCTAAACTTTTAACTAAATAGGCTACTTTTAACTTCCAATTTTATATAATTTTCGCTTATCTTATTGTTTAGGGAAACCAATTCATTCTTTATCTCTGTTGACTGGGCTGCTAGCTTTTCTGACTGGGCTGCTAGCTGCGCCGAAATTTGCGCGATTATGGTACTCACCATATCCGTCGGCGCTGCTGGTGGTGGGGGCACCTGATAGTCGAACTCCTCTGGGTTCTGTCCTTTATCCTGTACGTCCTGGCGTAAACGTAACTCGAGGTCACATTTTCCGCCACCCGTCGGCAAACCATGCTCCTCCAGCGCCGCTCGCAACATCGCCGTTGTCATTTGGTCGATTTTCATCCTGTAGTAATGTCCTGTCACGGTCCTTTAAATTTTAAAGGATTAGATTACTGGTTTTAAAATAGTTTAATTCGTTTCTTTGTGTCTACTTACCGGTATTGGAACAACAATTAATTATTGTACTAAAACTCACAAAACCTATTCACATTTCACATAATATAATCTTATTCCTGAACAATGAGTTATCTGTAATGCCAATGCTAATCTATCACCTGATTAATATTTACTTCATCAGCTGATATGAAATGTATTTAACACGAGCAATTCAATGTCTAATAAAATGAAACAGATTTTTCATTTGCCTAAATTAGTGTTCATGCCTAAATACGATGATTTAGGCAATTCATTTGCCTAAATCATCGTATTGCCTAAATTAGTGTTACCCATTATTTATTACCAGATTTTATTCAATTATGACTTGTTAGATTTGTTATTACATTTTGCAGCTATTTTATACATTGCGCATTTTTCTAAGATTACAATTACATGTTTTTAAATGCCGCCATTTTAAAAATATGGAACATAATAAAATTATATTATCATAACTTTAAAGAACTCATAACAGGTAACTTCATTCCAAATTTGAGCACTGTATTTAAGGAGTTATGAAATTACACATCATTTAGTAAAAATACGAAAATGGCCGCCATATTGTCGTCACACACTAGCGATTACTATACAGTATATCACTAGGGACACGAAAATAACACACGCGCAATTTAAGTACACAAGCGTTTATTCACCTTGAAACACAATAACACTGAACTCACAACTCACAATGATTTGCACTACCGCAATATCCGAGTTGTTCCACACTAACGAATTGAACAATCACTCACTGACTGAAAACTCAAAGAACTAAAACTAGCAGAGGTGCAGCCGCCTTATATACATTTGTTACAATCCAGAATTTCAAGAACAAACTCGACCCCGAAGGCTCCAGAAGCCATGGAACATATTACAACAAAAAGAAAGTTATAGAACATTCTGTCGTCAATATGTCAAAATACGACAGTATGACATCTTTTATCCTATAATTGTCAAAAGTTTAATATTAAAGCATAAATAAAATAAGTTTATTGTTTTAAGTAGTCTATTTGGTAATATTTACACATAACTATTAATTATAACATGAAAGTTGTATAGCTTCATGAAGCTACTGGAAAGTTCTAATGTAACCTATTTGATTCTACTCATACCTGGTAATTCAAATTATACTATTATGTAATATTTAATATATTTACAATTAATTGAGCCTATTACTACGTAGCCTAACATAAAATAACATAATATAGCAAATCTTAAACATGATTTGAAGGTTTTACCAAGTTAGGTTACATATAGGCCTAGTACTAGGCTAGCCTACATACGACAATATTGAAAACGAAACATATTAGGACCTATATGTATAGGAACATTATTACTTATTTTTACCCAACGAAACACAACCTTAAGTTTTGGAACTTTGTTTGGGAACACCCTGTGAAAAAAGGGTGTCTAAAAAGAGAGAACGTCTATTTCTGCAGATAAAGGCTGTAGAAGACAGCATCAGGCGCAAATACAAAGCGCTGAGAAATGAGACGACCGAGTCGCAAGTGGCTACAGCGGCACAGTGTCAACCGCTCATCAAACCAATAGAAAACTATCGAGTAACGTGAAAAACCTGACGAAGAAGAGAGGGGATGCCCCACAAACAAAGGAAGAAAACATCTACCTGATGAAAATGAAAGAGCAAGGCGAAAAGATGGGATATATGGACCAAAAGAGAGAATTTCTCCCGGTTCTCGAACTTCAATCGCGAGATTTGATGCGGCAGAAAGCTAGAAACGAGGCATTAAAACCAAGTATGGGCAAAGAACTGTAGTCTATGAATATTTTAGCTGGCGAAGAACAAGGGGACGAATATGCTGGACTGAGGCTGGTAGATTCTTATCTCAACATGCTAGACAAAGACCGAGATACGGCTTACGGACCTCGAGGTTATGATATGTCGTACCTACGGATGAAGAAACATTAAGTCGTGATTGACGGGAATAACATTTTCGTGGACGACACCTCTTACGACTTAACGCGAGGGCTACTGTCATTGCTGTTTAAAAATAATCCCACGCAATATAACCAGAATGATGAGAAGGTATACGTCAGTGTTCTGGAGAAGAATGGAACTTATCTCAAAAATGTGGAGGAGGAGGGAGCCTTAGATTAAGGCCTATCGAGGGAAAGAGTATCGCATCGTGCAATGGATGCTAAAGCTGAAGATAGAACCTCAGGAAGAACCATTCCAAAGACCAGACAAGATAATAGTTTACGAAACACTGATGGAATACATCAAGCCTCAGTCGGAATACGTAGAGTTTCGGAAAAAGATATGGTCAAACAGGCTACCTACTCCTTACCAGACACCTGTACCTGGGGAGCCTCTAACACAGACCACAAGAAGCATTTCTGATCCGTATTCTGAATGCTAAGCACGGAACATCCCTTGGCATAAAACTCGACCATTTCCTTTAATAGCTCCCCCTCTGCATCCTCCAGATAATCCAAGATGTTGGTTTTTGGTAGAATTATAACTTTTTTTTGTTTTAAAAGTAATATATTTTCCTCCTCCTTGTCTCCAATCCGAGGAAAAAGAGGGTTTCCTTGATGTTCCTATCCTTCACACTCTCCTCGATTTTCCCGTGAAAGAGATCACGTGCTTGTTGCAAGAATACGATGGGATCCTTGATGTTGGGTCGGTTCTAGATAGAGTATGTCTTCATGCGTCCTTTGAACGCCTTCTCGATTTCAACAATTTTCAGATGTTTCTTCACTCCGATAAGATCTCCCACTGCTGTCTTAACCGTATTGCAAGCTGATACGATGGAGGAGGCTCGGCGTCCATGCGAGCAGTCATGGAGGTAGAAGGGATGGGCTCCTCGTCCTTCCTATTGAGGTAGCTGAGGCGGCACTTTTTCAGGTGTCGGCTGCGGTGGGCAGGGGCGCTGAGGCTCTCGAGCGATCCCCTTGCTTTGCTACCAGATGTGTTCAAATGGCGTGCACTATGATCCTTTCGGATGGTTGATTGACACTTAGGGCAATCAGTTTGATTGGGAATCATGGTGACCTGAAATAGAGAAAAATGTTATAGAACTCGGGTATGAATACTACTAAAACTCTAGAAGATTGTTTTAATATCCTAGTGAATTTATTGAGCTTATAATAAAAGTTAGGTTATATTTCTAGTGGTTGTAGGTTATGTTTTCCATTTACACTTACTTTACGGTTGTATTAGAATAGATGAGTTGTAAAATAAAGGAGCTGCTAGATTTGTCTCATTCAAAGGTCTGAGTCTGAATGAGGTTTGATTTGAAATTATCGGAATATATTGGGTAAAATGCTACTAAGTTAATCAATATATTAATTTAAACGATACTAAACTACTACGTGAGTCAAAAAAGAATACTTACATGTAGCTGATGTGGGTGAGAGAGAAGAGTAACATACTAGCGTTGCACGAGAAATCCAAATACAAACTGAATAGAGTGGAGATTGATTGTGCGGGTATATATATATATATATATATATATACCCGTCTTCAAGGCTACGTATGAACTACATAAATTTCCTTTCCACTTATCGATAGCTGCATTTGTCTGGCTATGACGTCAATCGACGTGACAAACAAAGCTATTAGGTTGGAATTTTATTTATTTATTTATTCATAAGACGCCGATCGTCAAGATATGGGCGAATATGGATTTCGAATGAGTGTAGATGAGCGAATGTACGTTACCGACCAATAAAATGTTAACTTTGATCGATAAGAACTGTTTTAAAAGTAATTATATCGTAACGCTAAGTGCTTATCGATGTCTATCTATGAATGTAATTATATCTGTCTCGAGACGGAGTTGACATTGGTTTAAGCTATTAGATTGGAATTTTTCAAACAAACAAATGCTATTAAAGTGAAAGGAAGGTCAGGTGGTATATGAGAACGCGAGAACGTGATCCTGTGACGTCATCAAAAACCATAATAATAGTCGTAATATACCCCAACCCCCGACCTTGCCACAGGGGTGGTGCAGAAAGCATAAATCCCTACTAATTTTATAACGCACAATTAAACGAGGAAAACAATGGTGTTATTTGAGTGTTTACAGGTCTCATAGATCCTTAGTAAACGACCTTCAAACGCTGTTGCACATAATTTCTGAGCATACAGGAGTTCCCTATTTCAATAGATTGTTTTGAAGTATGATCACTTCAAATACTTTTTTAAAGACATAAATAAAAAATCGTAAAAACGATTCCTATTGAGTGGCATGTAGTCGGATGAGCAACTCCTGAGTAGCTTATGAAATTCTCAAGGCTTATTTGAGGCCTCTGTTATACTTAATTTATGCTGATGATACTTCGTTTATTATAGTAAGTGAACAGTTTTAACAGATGGACAGTAGTACTGTACATAAAGCATAAAAGTGATGTCAGGATAATGGTTTTCTTTCAAATAATTAATATAGTTTTTAGTCTTTAAACCTGGATCCCTAAAACAGTAAATATTGGGTAAAGTTCTTAGGTCTCATCATCAGCGGAACTGCCGCATTGAATAATTTTCTGTTAGGTTCTCTAAAGTAAAAACTATTAAGTGTACATTTTACAATAAAGTAAAAGCGTTTATAAACCGAAATGAATAGAAAATTATTATAGAAGTTATATGTAGTAAGTTTACAATGTATATTGAATACAAATGTATATTGAAACATAAATAGATTGAATAAAAAATTCTTAAAACACGAATAACAGAGAAATATAATTCACTACATATATATACAATATATAGGAACTTCATTATTAACCTCTCGGACTACAAATGGGAAAGAGGGATATGGTTTTTTTGTCAGCTACCATTATTTTTTTTATTTAAAATTATGTAAAAGCTGAGTTTTATAGTTGGACAAAAAGTCCAAAAGTCTTTACTCTATAATAAATATTAAAAATTAATAAAAAATGATCTCCCGTCACAAAGCTAAGTCTAGTCCATCAAGCCATTTAAGACTTGCCTCACTGATTCTATTTATGCTAGCTAATCCCTCTGTAAAACAGCGCAAGGGGCACTCTGTAACTATGAAATCCATTGTTTGGATAGACTTCCCGCAAACACATGACTGATCTACTGCCAATCCCCATTTGTATTTCCAGTAGTTACATCTGTCCACTCCAGTTCAGAACCGATTGAATAATGTCCACTCCCTACGAGGGGGGTTCATTCCACCTACAGGTATTGATGGATCGTTAATAAGGAACTTATTTTGTCCATCAAAACTTATACACGCTATGGCCCAGCTAGTATTGTGCGATAAATTTGATCTATTCAACTGGAAAGCAGTACGTGGAGGTGGGTTTCAAGATTTTAAGCGACCATTCTGACGTGGCTGATCCACGTAAAGTTAATAGGTATAGATTAAATCCTTTTACATGTTTACATAAGTAAAATTCTTACTGAACTATTAAAAAAATTGTAAAAAATATGTAGTAATGATGTTAAAGTTAGGTGTACTTCTAAATGCCTTTAATTTGATGTACAACTCGACCTATAGTGTTGTACCCACCCGCCCACCCATACACGTACAGTGGTATTGACCCACCCGCCCACCCATACACGTTCAGTGGTAATAAAATACACGACCATAGTATGTGTATAGGTGGGCGGGTGGGTCATTACCATAGTACGTGTATAGGTGGGCGGGTCGGTCATTACCATAGTACGTGTATGGGAGGGCGGGTGGATCAGTACCACAGTACGTGTATGGGAGGGCAGGTGGGTCAGTACCACAGTACGTGTATGGGAGGGCGGGTGGGTCAGTACCACAGTACGTGTATGGGAGGGCGGGTGTATATGTGTATATATGACAAATGATGACAAGACATTAGATCCGATGGCACTATGATGGATGGTTTCACGCCTCATGTAATTGACCTGACCCAAACTGAGTACTCTGACAAGTTAGAAAAGAATGAGAAACACAAATGGTTCTGTGGATATGATGCTCGTAGTACTAAGCAGCCTCTAAACATTCTAATTCAGTTGTCATAGTTTACAAAGGTTTCACCTGAAGGAATCACATTGACAACATTTGTGCTAAAATCTTCTCAGACATATTTGCTTTGAGAAGGCTCTCAAAAGTGTGCCCTACACAATACCATTGGTTGAGTATGGGTGGGAGGGTGGGTCAATACTACTGGTCGAGTATGGGTGGGCAGTTAGGTCAATACTACTAGGTCGTGTATGGGTGGGAGGGTGGGTCAATACTACTAGGTAATTCAAGATCTTATTGAATTCTTTACGTAGTGCCTCCTGACGTCGTATTTCTGGAGGAGCTATTTGCATAGTACCGGGAGCCAAGGTAGTGGAGTTGCCATGAGAGTACCACTAATAGCTCTCATGGCTCTATTAAGTTGGACACTAATCGCTTTTATATGTGCGCTATTTAGCCATACGGGAGCACTGTATTTAGCAGCTGAATAAACCAGTGCACAGGACGTGTGCATTAGCTCCCCAAGTTGTTCCAGCAATATGATGTAGTACATTTGCCCTGGTTTTAATTTTAGCTGCTGTTTTTTGAAGACGGCTTTTAAACGTCAGCGATCGATCTAACGTTACTCCCAGGTACTGTGGATGATCATTGTGGTGAAGTTTTACACTATTTAGAAAGATGTTTTAATGTTCTATTAGGTAGTCGATTACTTAGGTGGAAGCAGGCTACTTCGGTTTTTGATGGGTTACGATTTAGCTTCCGGGTTCTAAAATATTCGAGTTTTGCAAGATCGTTTGTGAGTGTTTCTTCAGTAGCTGTGAAGTCCTTACGTTGATAAGATAAAGCAATATCGTCTGCTTATATAAACTTACTTGACTTGGTGATTGGGGAGATGCAAACGTACATTGAGTTGAATAACTGTAATCAACATTTTAATCAAAATAATTAAAAAAATAAACCCATCAAAATCAAATTACATTCATTTCCGTTTAAGATCACAAAATTCTGGATGTGGACCAACTTTCATGGTAGCCGATGTCCCTCTAGATGAAGCTGTTTCAGTCAAGTTTCTAGGGATATACCTTTACAAAGGTTTCACCTGAAGGAATCACATTGACAACATTTGTGCTAAAATCTCCTCAGACATATTTGCTTTGAGAAGGCTCTCAAAAGTGTGCCCTACACAAGTTTTTCTCATGGCCTACTATGGGCTCATTTATTCCCATCTTTCTTATGGAATAGCCGTTTGGGAAGGCTGTGCAAATGTTGACTTCTCCAGGCTATTTAGGATCTAGAAGAGAGCAGTCTGAGTAATCTCCAAATTAAATCACAGAGATTTGTGTAGGCCTTATTGATTTGAGACTTTTTACATTACACCCCCTCTATATACTCGAGACAACTTCTTATTGTCTGTCAAAATGTATACCTACGAGAGGTCGTGACATTCATACATACAAAACTAGAGGTAGGAATAATTACCGCACTCATCAACACGCAACGTCAGTATTTGAGCACCTGCCCTCACAAGCTTGTGTAGCTTTTGTCAACAGTCTCCCGGACTCAATCAAAAATGTAGAAAATCTGGGCAAATTAAAACATAAATTGAAATTCTACTTAGCCTCCAAGGCATTTTACTCAGTGGGAGAGTTCACTGCAAGTTACTAGCAGAAAAAACCTTATCTGAGCTGGCTGGTTAGTTTGGATGAATGAACAAACCTTATATGTATGGTAGGAATTTTATGTTTTGTTGAAATAAATGTGATTGTAATATTTAGTTAAGTACAAGTGACACTTTGTGTGCAACATATGTTGTTAACACAATAAAGGAATTTTGATTTCACCTCACTGCGTATAATAGTTGCACAGTAAATCGGCTACTGCGCAGTTTTATTTGTTTGTGGTCACATAATATCTGTTTGGTCAAAGTCAAATAATTCTTTATTTCAATTGACAGTATATACAAAACTGCATGAAATGGGTCATAATTATGTACAATTTATAATGCTAAATAAAATCTTATATGTCTAGGTAATGAAAGAACAAATATCTACTTTGCAAGAAATTCCTCCACGCTATAAAAACATTTCTCTAGGAGGAGCAGCTTTACTTTTCTCAAGAATAAAGAAACACTTGTTAAATCTGAAATATAGTTGGGAAGAGCATTAAACATTTTTATGCTGATGACACCACTGCAATTCTCAAAGCTAAGCATAGTGAGGAACTAATACCTCTTTTTAATTCATCTCTCTCTCAGCTTTCTAACTGGTTTCAAGCAAATGGCCTCGGATTAAACATTTCAAAAACCAATTTAATTAAGTTTTCAACCCTTCAAAATAAAGAAGTTTTTAACCCCGAGATTTCACTAGACGGGGAACAAATATTTTTTATTGAAAGTACAAAATTTTTAGGAATTAAAATAGATCAAAATTTAACATGGAGATCACATATCAACATAATTGGGAAAAGACTTAATACTTCAGTGTATCAAATGCCTGTAATTCGAGAAGTAGTTGATTTCAAAACTTAAATTATGGTTTATTACGCATTATTTCATTCAGTTATTCAGTATGGTATTGAGTTTTGGGGAGTAGCGTCTGAAGCCTTTGCAATTTTTAAAATTAAAAAAAAAAATCTCAGAATAATGATTTTTTCACCTCCACGAACATCATGCAGGCCTCTTTTTAAAGATATAGGAATACTCACTCTGCCTTGTTTGTATATTTACAGAGTTTTGGTGTATGTGAAGACTAACTTAAAATGTTTAACTAAGAATCAACATCACCACAGTTACCATACCAGATTTAAGAGTGACTTCCAATATCCCAAACATCGGCTTAGTATTTTTGAGAAAACACCCCATTATATGGGTATGAAATTGTTCAATAAATTACCAAATATTTACAAGAACAATGACGAAATTTCTAAGTTTAAAAAACAAATAAAATCAGTTTTACTTGTCAAAGCATACTATTCTGTTGACGAATACTTAAATGACAATTTCATTTAAAGCTGCATTTTGTGTTTGACTAAGTAATTTCTAATAAATTACTTTGCTTTAATTTTAGAGTAGGCCTAGTTTCTAGATCTGACAATGTCACCTGTTTTTCTAGCTGTGCTAGACTTAAAAATGTATTTGTGACAGTAAAGAAATTGATTTGATTTGATTGTTGTGTATTTTAAATGATTTTCAAAAAAAGATGTCCTATGCTTGGGGATAGAAAAATTGTTTTTACTCCTAGTGTTGTAGTCATGGTAGAGTTTAGCTATGATAGAGGCCTTCGGGCAGAGCACTTCACTTTAATTTTGAGATTTACCAGTAGAGTTTCTTTAAAAGTGATCACGCTTTTCTACTGCTGTGAGTACAGTTTATATCTTCAACAGTTTTAAACCATTTTTTCCTGCTGGCACTGCTTAGAGAGTGCAGCAGCAGATTACCCATATTGGGGTTTTTGGTAGCACTGAACCCTATTGTAAAGGTCATCTGATTCCTTACCCCATCCTGGTATATATATATACTCCTTTCTGTATTGTCTAAGTATACAAACTTTAGCAATGGACAAGATCAGATTTGTTAAAACGATTGTAATGACTTATAGTAGGATGATGCTATCATCAAGCCTGGTGGTAAAGGCCTCCCAGTGTGCTTTACTAAAATTCCATCTAGGCCTTGGAAAAGATCGAACTATAAGAATTTGGATCTCCAATGAAACCAGTACTGGTCTATGTTGAGATTGGGGAAAAGTATTTGAGTACTTTCCTCCCAATTTTGCTTTGGTCTTATTGATTGTTCACAATAGAAACTTAAGTCTGGTGAGTAACCTCAAAGCCATTGAGCAGAAAAAATGCATCTGAATCTTTGCCATCAAAGACCAGGAAAAGGTTATTCATCTCAGCCCAGTCAGCAAACAGAGTTCCAAGTGGCACCCTATCAAGAGATCTCTTCTCCAGGCCATCCATGAATACATCATATGCTGCCAATAGTACGATGGTGAGGACTCAATAGCAAGGAAACCACATGGCTGACACTAGACGTTTTCTTCTTATCTTATGCATTTCCTTTAAAGGGGGCCTTGCACAAGAAATATTAAAAACATTTTCGTTGATTAAATTGTTGTATTTGCCATCCTATTTTATTATATATTATATTGTTATTATTATAAACTATGTATGACTATATTATAAAGCATTCTAGGTTAATTGATTCTTATTTTTTACATAGGGTAATTGTCTTTACAAACTAAATGTGGGACTCGCCCCTAAGAATAATCTTCAGTTAAGGAAATACCCTGTTTTGACGTCACCTTTAGTCGAGTTGTGTTCGCCGCTTCTTTTAAACAGTTCTTTGTCTTTTTTAAGTTCAGCATTTACTTACAGGAAGTTAGCGAAGTACCAAGCAGTATGAGCGAATTCGTTTTGTTTGTGTGTGCAGCAATTTTATGTGTCTGGCGGCCCTTTGGATAACTTTGACTGTTCTCAGGGCGAGCATACATTTCAATTTTTAGTTTCCTTAGGTTTTTCTGAGTTAGATTTGTCCTCTCCCCTTTTAGCTGTTCACACCAAAACCTAGTAAATTATTCTAAGTTTTTCTTGGTCATCAAACAGCCGCTCTTCTAGCGACAAATCAGTAATTTCACAAAAGTCAGAAATTTGTAGTTAGTGCCATTCGATACTTTTTCTGCAACTTTTCTATTGGCTACCCCAGTTTATACCATCGTTCAATACCACTCCCATCAACTCAGCTGAGTTGTCCACTTCACTTCACAGCTGAGTTGTTCAGAGTCACCAATGAACAAAGATGGAGTCTAGACTTTTTTTGAAATTTTTATTTCTTTTGTGTTCAATTTCAGGCTGTATTGAAAAAAATAGGGCTAATTCAATTAATCATTTTGTGAAATAATTCTGATTCTTGAATTACATAGTCCCAAATTTGTTGTCATAAGAGAGGTATCATCTACAAACATGAAAAGGTTTACTTTTGGAACATAATTGTTGATGTAATTTATTGATCATTATTGATGTCAAAGAATTCTATGACCTATTCAAGAGAGACCTTGTGATGACAATGACTTCATTAGTGCCTGAAAAGCATCACCAAAAACAATATTTAGAAAATAAAGTTATTTTAAACAATATAATCTAATTAATACATAAATTAAGTATTTAGGATTAATTAATTGTTACAGAGGAAAATATAGTATCCTACATTATAGTCAGTTGTTATAATTAAGGTGAACTTATACATTATTTAAGGTACCTGATCATTGAGCATTATTAAACGTTGTTATCATAAGTCGTCCTTTTAACTGATCAATATTTCATTGTTAATTTATTAAGGACTTTTAATCAATTATAATATTAAGTCATATTAGCCTTATTATGACTGTAAATATTTGGTAACAAAATACAGTTCATAATTCTTAGTTTATAGCTGCTTTTCCCAAGTCCTATCTCTAGTTACAAGCATTTTGGTAAACGGCACCCCACCATATTCCCCCCCCCCCAACTGACATTCTCCCATATTCAATTGACATTACACTGTAGAAGATAACATAACATACATTCCTCTGGATTTGTATGTGACTATCTTGTAAATTTTTATATGAAATAGACTTTTTAAAATATATTATTTTAACCAATTTTAATGAGTATAGAGTAGATAATCTGGGATTAGTATTCATTTTATTCTTCCTAGAACAGCCTGCCATACTCTGTGTTTTGAAGTATAGTTGATAGAAGTAACTGTTTGGCTGAAGGCCAACATGATTTGTGTTTTCCAGTATACAAAATTTGTTTACGTCAATCAATCAAAATAACTTTATTCATAACAGTACAAATCGTACTGTGCATATACAAGCATACAATTGGAATGGTGTCACACATAACAACTTTATTTCAAGAAAAATAACTATTACGGTATAAAGAGGTTTATTGAATAAGTTTTCACTGTTTTTTAACCCGAAGAAGTCTAAATATTCTTATTTTTATTTGGTAAATGGATAAAAAAATTGAATTCGACAATATGAAGATTTACTTTCAAACAGATCGAATCTCTGATTAGAAAATAAAAAAACTGTCTTAACTAAGTTTAATATAACATTTTTATGGTTGCCTAATTTTGGTAATGCAAAAACATTTCTATATGCGAGCAGAATGTTTTCAAAAATAAATTAACCGTAAAATCATAATACCCATTTCTTTGAAATTGTTTCTAGCAGAATCGTTCCAATTTAATCTTCAAATTACTCTTGTTGAATCTTTTTGCAGCAATAAAATATCACCAAGGTTTTTAGCAGCAGTTCTCCATAAATTATCAATCCAAAGAATAAATGAGAATGTACAGAAGAGTAATAAGTTAATTTAAATGGTTATTTTTAGTTCGAAGTTTAATATTCTTCTTAAAAAAATCTTTTTTTAATAATCTTAGTTGAGCTCAATAAACAATGTTGTAAACAGATTCAATGATTAAAATATATGTCTTTAAGCAAATTAATGGTAGTTAATTTGTTTGGTTAAACTCTATTAGAACTTTTCTAGCAGCTAGTGCTAAGTGAGTGTACACCTAACGAAGATTCCCGTCACCTGCCTGGGTGTAGTTAAGAAAAAGACATGTATTTAGACGTTTCCAATCCTTATATTATTAGTTTGTGAATCTTTAAAAAATAACTGAATACTACCTAAGTAGATTGGGAAATAGTCTAATTTTAAACGCAAGCCTACCTAGAGCGTTACATTATTTGTTAGTAGAATATAAAACCTTTGTTAGTAGAATATAAAAGTTAAAATCTGAGGTCAAAAGAAGGACCCAGTCATAAAATGCAGCTTCTCAAAAATTTAAATGTCATACAAATAATGCTTTTCTTTCTTGGAAAAATATGGTTGTATTGTGTTGTATGGTCACTTGTATTGTACAATGTGTTGTTTTGCCAGATTTATTAGCTATTCTACATACAATAATGATTGTACTTAATTAAAAATGGGGTTTTCAATAAATATTGAAACACATATTATTCAGTAAGAAGGTATGTTTATTGCCACCATCATTCAATACTCCAATATGGTTAAGCAGTGCTCCATTATCATGAATATATATGTTCTTAGTACTATTTATATGATACACTAGATTATACCTTACATTATTATCTATAGTCAAATTAAATCCTTACAAGCTGTTAAGAATTGATATTTCAATAACAAATGAATATACCTAGAATGAAACTTAGAATATTTTAAAGTGTTCACCTATTACAAAAGATTTTACAATATAAAAAGTGTTGACTACCAAAACAATAGAAATAGATATATACATTATTTACAGTACATTATTTTAAAATCTGATGAAGACTTAAATTAGGAAAACGATTCCATCAGCAAGCATTACTTGATTTGCTTCAGACATTCGCTCTATGGCAGCAGCAACTTCCCCATCTTGGAAAGGGGAATCACTGTGGAGGCCATTGGCAAACTCCACCACACGTGTCAAAGACAGAGACTGGGCTCTTTCAGCTCGGAAAACTTCAACTAAGCTAGACTTAAATGCTTGAAATCTGTAAACAAAAAGGCTGTGTTAACCATCATTTTACTAAAATGACCAATTTAATACTTAAAAAACCCACAAATTCAAACCCTGCCAATCCGAACTTTCAGCAAATCCTAAATCAATGGAAACTGTATATAAAAAAATGGAAGACAAAAAACTTGAAAACTTGTTTTCTATACAGTGTTAAAGTATAACTAGAAAATTGAATAGCGCAGGATTCATTAACTCCCATTGTACCAAACTCCAGTGCAAAACTAGTTACACAGGCCTATCAGAACGACAGTTTAGATTAAAATTACATAGACATGCCAATAAAATAACCTACTGTAAGGATAAAATAATACAGTAACTACATACTGAACAGTTAACACGAATAGAGTGAATAAAAACTGTAATGAACTGTACAGCGGGCGAGTAAACTCAATCATACTGTTTTTGCAACAGTAATTAGAACAGATGGTAGATATCACAGTGAGGCTGTGCTTTATACTGTGACGCCACATGGGCAAAATCAGCTAGTTTGATTGTACTAAGTCATAAGCAAGCTACTCACCACTAATGTGCTTGAATTATAACCAATTAGAACGGACGGTAGATATCACGGTGAGGCTGTGCTTTATACTGTGACGTCACATGGGCAAAATCAGCTAGTTTGATTGTACTATTAGTACTATTCTACTAAGTCGTAAGCAAGCTATTCACCACTAATGTGCTTGAATTATAACCAATTAGAACAGACGGTAGATATAACGGTGAGGCTGTGCTTTATACTGTGACGTCACATGGGCAAAATCAGCTAGTTTGATTGTACTATTAGTACTATTCTACTAAGTCGTAAGCAAGCTATTCACCACTAATGTGCTTGAATTATAACCAATTAGAACAGACGGTAGATATAACGGTGAGGCTGTGCTTTATACTGTGACGCCACATGGGCAAAATCAGCTAGTTTGATTGTACTAAGTCATAAGCAAGCTACTCACCACTAATGTGCTTGAATTATAACCAATTAGAACAGATGGTAGATATCACAGTGAGGCTGTGCTTTATACTGTGACGTCACATGGGCAAAATCAGCTAGTTTGATTGTACTATTAGTACTATTCTACTAAGTCGTAAGCAAGCTATTCACCACTAATGTGCTTGAATTATAACCAATTAGAACAGACGGTAGATATAACGGTGAGGCTGTGCTTTATACTGTGACGTCACATGGGCAAAATCAGCTAGTTTGATTGTACTAAGTCATAGGCAAGCTATTCACCACTAATAAGCTTGAATTGTAACCAATTAGAACATGTATTTGTGTGTTTTTTTGTTGTTTCACTCTCCAAAGCAGTATGATTTCAATCTTTCTGCAAAAGTATAAAAAAAAAAAAAAAAAAAAAACAAAGACTTTCTGCACATACTAGATTATGATGTCTTTCCCAACTATAGAATGTAGCCTAAAGATGTTTGCCAAAATAATTAGATAGAAACACACTGTTATAAACTAAAATATTTTAAAAGGCCTTTTCAAATACATTATTTTATTTTTGTACCTTGCATTCAAACTCAACACACATATAAGAAAGTTGAAATAAAGTAATTAATTAGAATGTTTAAATGGTTTTATTTTTAATATTTGGAGAGCAAACAAATTGGTAGAAATAAGCTAATATCCTTAGTTTCCTAAAATTGTGGTCAATTTGCCTGTGGCTCTATATAATTTCCACTGAGGCGTTCACTGTGGCTATAATAAAGCGACCTCTGTTTTATATTTCTCTGTGGCCTCATTCACACAGTTGGCTTACCAAATAGTTCATTAACACGTTCACCGCAGAGCCAAGGTATAGATTTGCGTTACTATGGTGACTAATATTACCGGTCCAATAGGGTCACTGCAATTATTTACGAATATCGTAAACAAATAAGATCTCAAATTATGCTTATTTTATACAAAATAAGCAGTAAATAAATATATATTATTGTTATTTTAGACATTTAGTATAATTAGTTATATATACTTTTTAGAGTAAAATAAAAATTCCAATATGTATTTATTAATTAGAGTGTCTATTGACAAAACATATCGATTATGTAATATGTTATACATTTTTAAGGTTGGGTTACTAATTAATAATATTGGTTATTAGAGAAGATAATTTCTGATAGGAAAGTATATGGACATTATTTTTGTCTATACTTAGGTTATCAGAAATGTTGTTGTTTAATAGGACATTTTATGGGCTAAATGTTTGGACATGGCCTAATATCGGATAATTTAATTTCCAATAGGGATGTTGTGGATAAAATTGTTGTTTTGGCCTATTAGAGTAAATATTATCCGATAAGAGGTTATTAAAAAAATTTTAATCAGATAAGCTTATTGTTTACATTCCAACTCAATATCACAAATACATAAGTTGAAATAAAGTAATTAATTAGACAGTTTAAATTGTTTATTTTTAATATTTGGAGAGCAAACTAATTGCGTGGAAGTAAGCTAATATTCTTAGTTTCCTAAAATTATGGTCATTTGCCTGTGGTTTTAAATAATTTCCACTGCGGTGTTCACTGTGACTATAATAAAGCGACCTCTGTTTATTTTTCTCTGTGGCCTCATTCACACAGTTGGCTTACCAAATGATTCATTAACACGTTAACTGCCATGCCGGGTCGATTCACCGCCAACCCAATTGGGTCGGCAATTGATGATTTGCAGTGGTTTGAAAAAAAAAGCTGTAGGCAGCTTTATATCGCACTCTAGTGCGACATAGGCGTAAATACCATAAACAAATAAGATACTAAATCATGCTTATGTTATGCAAAATAAACAGCATAAATAGTATATTATTATTTTAGACATTTAGTATAATTAGTTGTATTTACTTTTTAGGGTAAAATTAGCTAGTTGATTACTTAGGTGGAAGCAGGCTACTTCGGTTTTTGATGGGTTAGGATTCTGTTTCCAAGTTCTAATATATTCTTCGAGGGTTGCAAGATCGTTTGTGAGTGTTTCTTCAGTAGCTGTGAAGTCCTTATGTTGATAAGCTAAAGCATTGTCTGTATATATAAACTTTCTTGACTTGGTGATTGGAATGATAGCAGTATACACGTTACATAAAATTGAAGCAAGTACCGACCCCTGTGTCAGACCAACCTTCAGCTGGCAGATGTCTATATGAGCTTTATTCACAACCTGTATAAACTTTTATCAGCCTGGCACTAAGCATTGACTTGCTTAAGAACGGTCGCTTAAAATCTCGAAACCCACCTCTACATACTGCTTTCCAGTTGAGCAGATCAAATTTCTCACTGGAAACTGTTACATACACGCTGGGCCATAGCATGGGTCAGTTCTGATGGATGAAATACATTCCTTATTAACGATCCATCAATACCTGTAGGTGGGATGAACCTCCCTCATAGGGAGTGGACATTATTGAATCGGTTCCGAACTGGAAATACAAACGGGGATTGACAGTAGTCATGTATTGCGGGAGTCTATCCATAAAATGGATCTCATAGTTACAGAGTGCCTCTTGCGCTGTTTTATGGAGGGATTAGTTAGCATAAATAGAATCAGTGAGTTAGGTCTTAAATGGCTTGATGGACTGGATTTAGCTTTGTGACAGGAGATGATTTGTTATTTATTTATTTTTAATTTTTATTGTAGTGTAATGACTTTTGGACTTTTTATCCAACTATAAAACTCAGGTTTTACATAATTTCACATTAAAAAAAAAAATAAATTATTATGGTAGCTGACAAAAACTCCCCTCCCTCCCTCCCAGCTGTGTGTCAATTAGTCAGCTGTAAGGGCTGTACTACCAAACTTATGAAGAAAACGCTGCACAGGTAATGAAATCAGGGAGCGACCCGATCAGGTCGGCAAGCATTTTTACATAGCCTAATACATTGAAAAGAATTCTTGCTGACCCGATTGGTACTAAAATTATCACTTTTTATTGATTTTTTAAAATATATAATATTTTAACATATACATTGTCCTTACTATGAAATTATAAAAATAAAAATGGTGGTTTAGTTTGGCAATACAAAGAACATAGTGAAAATCCCCGTGGCAGTTAACCTGTTAAGGATGGTATAGTTACAGTGACAATGACCCTCCCACCCACCCATACAGGTACTGTCAAAATGAAAACTACCTTCAAACCTTTTTGAAAAAAAAATTGTAAAATAAAATAAAAATAAATTATATTCCCAAATGTTCAATATAGAAGTAAAATATTAAATTAAGAGATATAAACTTTGTTTATTTATGTTTAATCCAAGTTTATTTAACTAAGATTAAAACAATGACCACTAATTCATTGACGACAGACTCAATATTAGTATGCACTTATACATTTTATTTCTTAATTACCCAACCTGACATAATTTTGATAACCTGCCTGACAGACTAGCAAAAGCTGTCGGACTGTACTGTACTAAAAAAAATACCAATATTTCCGTTGATTGCAGTCGTATAGATCACAGCATATCCTGGATGTCTTAAATAATGTGTTTTAAGATTTTTAAGTAGCATTTTCTCTGAGCAGTTACTGCAAACAATACATTCTCCAGAGGCATCCATTAATAATCAATGATAACGTAATTTCAGTTATTACTCAGAAACAATGTACCATTCCGATCGTAATTGGCAAACAGGAATGGAGAGATGGGTAGTTCATGAACGATTGAGTCAAATGAACTAGTCAATTTAGTAAACAAGTGAACTAGTTCGTTCATTATGATTTAAACTAGTTCAATTCAAAGTGAACATCAAATTTGGGAAGGAACATTGACAAAATCATTAAATGTAATTATTTATCTTTATAATATTAGCAATAAAAACTGACATTTGAAAGAGGTTGGTTGAACCAATTTACAAGTATAAATAGTAAAAATGTGTCTATGAAACAAAGCTCATAACAAAACTATAAATCACTCCGCCGCCACTAGTAAAAATCTTTGTTCGATACGTCAGTTCGAGTTACTTCATTCACCTTGTTTATTACAGTGAACGATTCGGTCGTGAACTGGTCTAGCAAATGAACTACCTTTACCTATCTCTAGAGTTACGAAGTTTGATTAGGGTTTATGCGAACTTTCGAATGTGTTGAAAGTGATCGGCACCTGATTTTCATCTCGATGCAGTCTGCTTCCGCTAGTCAGCTGTTCATTTTGTAAAATCGTAAAGCCATCTGTCATTCTGAATCAGTCAGTACTTAGTTTGTTATTAAGTTGAACTACAAATGCGATTCTATTTAATTGTTTATAAACAAAACCAGATATCTTTCTGCAGAAATTAATGTTCTAATTTTGGGTTTAAGGAAAACTAGTTTCTCTATTAGATGATTTCTTTCTGCAACAATGTCGCACGTTATTCTGTTTTGGGGGTTCCACCCAGCTGTTACTTCAGCCAAGTGATGTCAGGGGATATGCACATGATACCTACCGTCTTTTTCGATATTTCGAGATACCATAATCAATAAAATAAATCTGAGATAGGAGGGAGAGGTATAGAACAGGCCTTCCACTAGGTCTGAGAAAAAAAAGGACATTTTTATGAAAAAAGTACGACATTTAATGAAAGGCGCAAAAACAGTTAGTGTTGTTTTATTTTTATTTATTAAATGTATTGCATAAGGGGACCCCCTCGTTCCATATACATGAATTAAGAGCTAAAACAACTGAATTAATCGAAACAAAAATAATATTGAAAACTAAATCCAAGACTAATCAAATCAAATCAAATCAAAAATGGCTTTATTCATGTCGTACAAAGATTATACATCGAATAGTGTCAAAGTATGTAGTATACAATATATCACTAAACACTATAAGAACAATTTATAAAAAGAAAAGCAAATCAAGATTTAAAGTTAAATACCTCATCTGTTGAGTATGGAGCACAGTCTAGCAAATACTTTTTTAAACCTTTCTTGAATTTATAATTTGGTGCAATCATGTTCAATTTTTTAGGTAGCATCTGTAGGTACTTTTGTCCAATATAACTTGTCTTTTTTTTATAAAAATCTAGATTATGTCGACTTGTTAATATAACTCTGCCCCTGGTATTGTATCCATGAGAAGGTTGGTTCAAGCCATGTTCTTTCACATACATGATACATTCTAATATGTATAATCCATAAACTGTCATAATATTTAATTTTCTAAAATTTGATTTTACTGATTGTTTAGCTGGTAACCCCAAAATTATTCTTATTGCCTTTTTTTGTAATTTTAGTATTCTCTCCAAATTTTTCTTTGACGTCGCCCCATACAATGTAATTCCATATGAAACATGTGAATGGATATAAGAAAAGTAAATTAATTTTAATGTTTCGAGATTACACAAATAGGACATTTTCTTTAACGCATACAAGCCAGAATTTATTTTTGAGCATATTTTTAATACATGTGAATCCCATGAAAGATGTTCATCTATAAATAATCCTAAGTAGTTTGTCTTATCTAAATGTTTAATCGGTTTCCCATCTATTGTGATTTTTGAAACAAACTTTCTTTTATTTTGTTTAGTTGAAAAATATGTGAAATGGGTTTTCTCCAAATTAAAGTGTAAGTTATGGGATAGTAAATAATTTTTAATGTTAATTAATTCGATATGGGATATAGATGTTATCTCTGCCTGTGTATTACTAGACACCTTCAGGTTTGTGTCATCTGCGTATAAATACATGTTTTCTCTAGGAACCAGGGTCAAAGTATTTTGCACACCATTTAGGTAGCACAGGAATAATAATGGGCCAAGTATAGAGCCCTGAGGGACTCCATATTGGCACAGTTTCTTTTTTGACTTAACAGATGTTATCCAATCTCCTTTCTTACATGTGAGTTCTATAAATTGATATCTATTTTGTAGGTAAGATGCAAACCACTTGTATTCCTTGTTATCTACACCCATATCTTTTAATTTCTTTAGTAATGTATTGTGGCATACTCTATCAAATGCTTTGGAGAGATCCATAGAGATTCCAATTACAAGTTCTTTTTTATCTATAGAATCTATTATCGATTCAATATATTGAGTTGCAGCTGTTATTGTAGAAAAACCTGAGCGAAAACCATGCTGGACGCTATCAATTAATGATTTTTCATCTAAATATTTCTTAAACCTGTTATACATTGCTTTCTCATAAATTTTTGAAATAGCTGGGAGCAATGAAATGGGGCGATAATTGGACATATTGGACCTATCCCCTTTCTTAAAGATGGGAATAGTTTTAGATATTTTTAAATTGATTGGAAAAAGGCCTGATATGAAAGAGGAGTTTATTAGATGGGTAAAAATGGGGGCTAATTCTTGTTTTGTATTCTTTA
Organism: Stictocephala bisonia; assembly: GCA_035578905.1. Lineage (NCBI taxonomy): Eukaryota > Metazoa > Arthropoda > Insecta > Hemiptera > Membracidae > Stictocephala > Stictocephala bisonia. Next base: position 157,103 of record JAQJVL010000260.1, on the reverse strand, counting down.
TTATTTTCATGGGAATCTCATCATGACCACATGATGCACTATTATTAAGGTTATTAATAATATCTGTGACTTCAACACAACAGATGGGTTTACAACGGAACATTGTAGAGGTGTCTAGTAATTTTTTACTTTCAATATTGGAAAAGGATGATTTTGTTTGTTTACTATTAATGTTTGCTACATTTAAAAAATAATCATTAAAGTGATCACATATTAGACGAGGGTCCTTGTAAGCAATACCATTGTGATTAATGACATAGTCAGTAGTGTCGCTGTGAGCTCCATTACCCACTTCCTTATTTATGATATTCCAAGAGGTCTTCATTATATTATGTGACTTTTTCAATTTATTATCATAGTATTGTTTTTTTAACTGCTGAGCTTTTAGTTTGTAAGACTTATATTTATTTTTGACCGTCAAGATTTGCAGTTGGTTTTTTGATTCCCTAGCTAATTTAGACTGTTGAATAATTTCACTTTTTTCTAATTTTAAGGAGTCATTATACCATGCTTTTGGCTGATTGTTTAATTTTCTAATGATTCGAGGAAAAGATGAAATAAAGTGACCTTTAAAGATCCTAAAAAATGTATCATACTTGTTGTGAACAGATGCACGATACACATCTTCCCAACTTTCTTCTTTTAAAAGTTCTCTGAAATGTGCCATGTTATCTACAGAAAAGTTGTAACAGTATTTTTTTTTAGGATTAGACTTCCAAGTGTTTTTGGTTTTGACCTTCAGGGTTAGTAACTGAGCATCATGGTCCGATAAGGCAGTAACTATGCCTTCCACGTTAGTATCAGAGCACTTAATATTTGTGAGAAAATTATCTATTGCTGATTTAGTATTTTGAGTTACCCTTGTAGGAAAATCAACCAAGTAAGTAAATCCATGCCTAACTAGTACATCGGAAAACTCAATAACGTTTTTGTCATTTCTTAATACATTAATATTGAAATCCCCTGCAACTACGATATGTTTACATTTACGCAATAGAGCTCCCAGCAACACACTCAATCTATCCAAAAATATGGCTAATTTAGCATTTGGTGATCTATAAATTCCAACTAAGATAAAAGGGTCATTATCTGTTATAAATTTTACACAAGTGCACTCAAACTGCTTATCCTCCACAATAGCTAAAATACGAGGAGGCATGACTACCGAACTCCACCTGGCAGCCCTGCCATTCGCGAGAATGGCAACACCACCACCTGTTGTACTATGACGAGAATAGTGTGATACCAACTGATAATCATTCAAGTGTAACCTATTAATTTCATTTTGGTTCATTTTGTGTTCAGATATCACTAAAATGTCAGGATTTATTTCTGATAACGTAATTTCTAACGGTTCTATGCGACTTGCCAAATGTTGTATATTTTGATGTAATATCTTTATTTTCGAAATATAATTGCTGTTAAGATGTTTAGTGCTATTTGTTAAGTGTTGACTGTTATTGTTGCGCGAGGAGAGTTTAAAGTGGAGCTCGGCAGGTCCCCTAAAGCAACTACACCAGGTCGCAGTAATTCTGAAGTAGAGCCTCTGTCCAGTCTTCTACTGGGGGAGTCCTGTGATGCAACACCATTGTAACTGGCTCCAGCTGGATGTAAAGGCGGTAGGGTGGACTTTGAGCTAATTTGTAGATTTTCCTCCTTAGCAATACTGCTCTTCAACAGGGTCACGAACTCCTGATGCTTCAGACCGTTTGTTAGTGTCCTTGATGCTCTTTCATCATATACAATTATTCTGACTGGAACTTTAGTTTTACGTTGGAAGGATACAATGTTTTTTGCGAATAACCCAGGAGAGATGTTGTCCCTTATACAGCCCAACGGCGAGCAAATCAGTTTCTCGAAACTTCTGTGTGCGAAGTGTGATGCGAAGTCAGAGAAGGCTTTGTTGTAATCTGATTCCGTGGGTTTACTGTAGAACGTTGGTTTGGTTACCAGGCCATACACTGATGCTTGCTCCTTGTGATCTTGGAACGTTAGGTGTTTAGTTATGGAATCTTCTTTCTTAGGCCGATTAAATATGTTCCTGAATGTTAACGCCACCCCCGCACTCATTTGTCTTTTGTCATTGAAGTCCTCTGATATACAGTGGGCAAAAGCTATATGAGAATTATGCCTGTAGTTATTTATTACATCCTGCATATTCGCTTCTATCACTTTGATTAACCTGTCTGAGTCAATTGAACTTGTCTGTAGGTCAATGCAATCGTCTTCTATCTGGATGGGTACAGTTGAGGTTAAGGTTGGAAATTCAGACAGCAGATCTGCTGAACCTAATGTGTTGCTTAATGTAGACTCTGCATTTTTGACATTAGTTTGAAGAAAGTTATGATCAGTCATCTTCATTATTTCTTTTGATATTGTCTTCTTTCCTTTCTGATTTATGTGTAGGCCGTGGCGAGTATGTTGATAGCTTCGTAAGAGGTATAAGTCAAGGAGTTTAATATGGGGCTTTTTATAAATCATCGATCTAATATTCGTGTTTATTTCCTTTATTATTTCATTTTCAGGACTATCTGCATCCAAGTCATACCTGTAAGGTATAGTAGCTAATATTAAATTAGTGTGGTTAAAAAGTGGCAATCGATTTTCTATGTAGTCTGTCAAAGTCATAATAAGAGACTTTTTATTTTCTGCAGCGTGTTTTGAGATGTTATTTGTCCCACCAATTAACACGATAGTATCCTTCTTTGAATAAGTTTTAATATCTTTGAGCGTTGTCGTCTCATTCATTATAGTCTCAAGTGCAGCTCCAGGCTGACAGAAATTGTACACTTCAAACTTATCATTATTTATAGAATCTAAGAAGGTAGAAAGGTTTCTCCCTTGACTATCACATAGTACTATGAAGTAGTTTTGCTCTCATTTGAATCTATAATATAGTAAGACTAGTTAAAACTTGGGAATTAATCTAAATGTATGAGATAAATAAATAGAAATAACTTAACACCTTTAAAAAAGTATTTCAACCCAAAATTCATGAACAGTCCAAATATACAAAAACATATTGTGCGGACCGCACAAAGAGCAAAATTCCACACATCACACAATATATCCAAAAACCCATAATCCAAATTGCAAGGTTTTACTCTGAAGCCTCCAAATCATAGTTTATGTGTAATATTTAATTTATTTATTTTTTAACAGACTACAAATTCTAAGCAAATCTGTATTTATAGGGTAATATAGCGGATTATTCATGAAATTTAAAAAAAGTAGGATATTGCTGAAGAAGAAGGACAAAGTAGGAAATGTTTTGAAAAAATAGGACAAGTGGAAGGCCTGGATAGTTACAGACAGGTGCAGCGACATAAGGTAAACTCAGTAACTCATCCTAACGTCTGCACTATGTCATACTAATCTGTCAGTAAACATAACTTTCAGCTAAACATTGCTGAAAGTTAGTTACGCTAATTTTTGTATAAACTGAACTCTAAGGAATCAGAAAAAGCTGTGCCCGAAACTAATTCGGATTTGTGGCATCCTACAGTAGAAGATGTAGGAAATTGACAAATCTCCCAGAAAAAATATAACCCTTTAGCACAAACATTACAAAAATAAAAATATTATATCATACATTACACATTGTATAAATTGAATTGTATTTTACTGTGCTCTAAACATAAATAAAACAAAAGTTTTGTCTATACACTGCTTATAATGTACTTTTGCAATATCCTCAAATTTTGTACTCCAGGAAATCAGGATTAGCCTCATATTTGTTATTTCTGTTCTGTTGTTTGTTGCATGTTATTTATTTGGAATATGTTTTTGGTTGGATAACATATTGTTATGACGTTACTGTACCATGAATATTGTAACACATACATAACATTTCACATTATATAATAACATTAAATTCATAAAATCAGATTCTGAATAAGTTTTGCATAGATATTATTTTTCATTTATAAATTTTCATTTTGTACTTTTATCGTAATAAATTTTTTTAGTCACGAGTGTTGCGAAGCTACCTTAAATAAACTAAAACATTACTGTTTATATATTAATTCCGTAGCAAGGCACAGGTAAACAGCTAGTTAGGTAGTAAAAATATCATAATTTTTAAAAATAATTCAAAGAAAAAGCAATTTACTAAAAGTTTAAAATATATTTTTTAGGTATGAAATGTTTGTAAACAGGAGTATACACATAATACTACTTTACGGTTAGGGCACTCATACGTTGTGTTTTATACTTTTTAGCATTTATTGTAGAGTTGTAGCACACATAGCACCACTTTTTAGGTTCCCTCTATTGACCTTGAAGATTCTGTGGAGGGGGGCGGGGAAAATACTGGCCAGTCAGGCGTAGCGGATGTTTGTCGCCGCTCGGTGCAACTGTGTGCGAGTGACAAATATCCCTTTCAAAGATTTACGTGCCAACTAGCTCTAGTTCATATTTTGTGCAAACTGTGTTAGCAGTGGTGTCATCCCCTCCTACTCGTACCCCTCCCATGGACAAAGTCCCAGCCAGGTCTTGAGTCTGTGAATTGTTCTCGCTGGAATCATACTTCCTCCTCCCCAGAATAGTATTTCCTTATTTCCAGAGACCGTTATACGTGTTCTAAAGCAATAAAAATTAGTTTAGTAAAAGGCTTACATATGACGTTCCATAAAGTCACTTACTCCTTTGAGCCTGAGGAGGCTCATATCAGACATGAGGTTCCAGAATGTCATTACTCTTTACATACATTTTTTCTATGCTACTGAAAGGGTTAATTTTCTCTGTATTTCTCAGTTGTTTAATGTTCTAGACTTACCTCTCAGAAGTGATAGAGGTCGGTTGGACGAGCACTGGAGCTGATGATGGGCCTGCATCCCTTACAAGAAGCTCATCGTCTGTAGCATCATCTACTGGCTTACTTGGTTTCTTGCGAGGGGTTCTGCTCTTCTTTACTGGGGAGGATTCAGTTTCATCATATTCAAATGGGTCTCGAGCTCCCTCTTCACCAGTTTGAATTGTGGGTTGTGTTACCTGGAATTTATTAATTTGAAAGTCTCCTTTACTAATCAATTCTTTGTACATTATTACTTGGTAATTTTATAACAATGTTTTGAAGAACAGAAAAATTAAAATATTAGAAAAAGTACTTGTAATATAAAATTAGTTCAAATTCAATAAAATTCAAATCTAAATTTTGCAGTTTTTCATAAAAATTGAGAATTTTACCTCATCAAATAAAAAAAATAGATTTTCCCATTAGAAATAAAATAACCGATATTTGTTACAAGATATTTTCCTGTTGAGTCGAATCGACATGTTTTCTGCAATTTACAGGCTTTGGTGACGTTGCTATATTTGCTTTCTCCTTGAAGCTCATTCATTGGTTCTCATCCCTTTTGTTGCTTGGTAAATTTTTGTCAGAGGGGAGCCACGTAAATATGTAGTTTGAGAGGGGAGCAACGGTTTTCTCAACCTGTTTCGCCGCCTCCTTTAGCTGACTTGAATTTGATGCTTCTTTAAACCGTTCTTTTGCTTCTTTTCAGAGTTCAGCAATTTTCCTACAGAAATCCTATGAGAAGTTGTGCTGTGCCGCGCAGTGAGAGTGTTTGTTTGATTGTGCGTGACCTTTACGTGTCCGGCGGCCCCTTTCAATTAACTCGACTGTTCTCTGGAAGCAACATTCCTGAGGCAGAATCATACAAAATCATAAAGATATAGTGTTATTTTTTGTTGTTGAGGTTTAATTATTATCTATTACCTGGAGGACCATTTCTTGAAAAATCAAGGAAATTTAACTTTTACTCAACTATATGGTAGTAACTTCCACAGTACTCACTGTTGGGTAATTAAATTGAAGAGAGTGAAAGTAGAGCAAAAAACTGTGCTACTTAATGATAAAGAGACTATATTTCAACAATTATTTGTTTACATAGATACATAGGTTGTTAAGAAAAGAAAAAAAAAATCATTAAATATAAACATATGTTTCTGTTACAGTCCAGTCATACCTTTCATACCCCCGCCTGTGAACAGCTTTGGTTCACAAATTGCAAACATTTACTCTTGAAGCAGGAGTGAGATCTTCGTTACTGGTCTTGAAATTTGTCCGTTTGCAGTGTTTAGTTGGACAACTCTTATTAGACCAGCAGAACTGAGAGTAACATCAGACACTGCCTGATTTCTATGTCATCGGCGGCTCATTAGGTTCATGTATATTTACAATGTCTCCTATCTTGATGTTGTTTTGGGGTATTATCCACTTTGTTCTTGTTGGAGGGTACGAAGGTATTCAACTTTCTGTCGTTTCAAAATCCTCAGTCCGAGTGCTTGCACTAACTGCCATCTTGAGAGTCTATTACTTGGTGTGTTGTCCCAGGTATATTCTGGAGGTGCGACAAGAGGAGCACCTATTAGAAAATGACCTGGGTTGAGGCAATCAAGTTCCTTTGGGTCTGAAGAGAGTAGATTGAGAGGCCTGAGTTTAGTATGGCTTCCACAGAAATTGAAAGTGTCATAAATTCTTCTAAAGTAAGAATATGGTTCACAATTTTCTTTCCCAAAGTCCTCCTTGGTGCAGTGCAAGCAAAGGCAGGAAATTAAACTTTATTTCATTTTGGTTAGCAGATTTATCAACTGGCTTTGTGGTGTCTTCTTCGTTTCAAAACCGTTTGATTTTCTCTATTTCCAATGATGCACCGACAAAATTAGTTCCACAGTCACAGTAAATATTAGCACTCAATCCTCTTCGGGATACAAATCGAGTAAGTGCTGCTATGAATGCTTCAGATGTGAGATCGGCGACTACTTCAATATGTACAGCTTTTACTAAGAAGCAGATGAACAAACAAATGTAAACTTTGATGTGACTAGTTTTCCTGAGAGAAGTTTGTTTGCCCAATAATGGACCACAGTTACTATGGTACTATGGTACTGATGAATGGACCAATCAGTGCCACAGTTACTAAAGGCTCTTGAAGGTAATACTCTTGGTTTTGGAAACTCTCCCATATTTTGATTTACAGGCTTTGGCTTGCAACGTGAACAACAAACACATTTGGGTAGTAGTTCACTGGCCCAGCACATACTATTATTACAAAAGCGGATTGTAAGAACAATTTTCAAAGAACCATACTTAGCCCATTGTAAGCTGCTGTTTATAGCTCTGAAAAAATTGACATTCATCCTTAAGTCAGCTTTGATGGTAAAAAGGAAGCCTGAGATTTTTATGAAAAATGAGGAGGTCCATAATTATGCAACTAGGCAGAGGACTGTGATCCTCATGCAACTTCAAGCTTAGTGAAAAACAGTCCTAGAGGCATATTTGTAAAAGTTTATAATAAGATTCCTGCTGAAATCAGAAGTATAGAAGACATAATTAAATTAAAGAATAGATTTAAGGAATATCTATTGCAGAAGCCATTCTACTCATTGGAGGAGTATTTAAATCAGTAGGCCAAAAAATACAGGAACATGATAACCACGGCTCATCGAGCTACCAGTGGGAGATTCTCAAGTATCAAGTATTTGAAAATCCTACTTCTTACAACACTTCGCACTGAGAGGATCCAAAACAATTGTGAGAGAGTAGCTTGTAAGAAATGGGGTCTTGCATGAAGATGTTTGGTGTGAAAATAATCCATTATCAAATTAGTGACATGATGAGACTTGGGCAAAATGATCGGATGTTTTGTGTTGTAAGAGTTGGCATTCTGTAACCTACCTCCTACTCTGAAGATACCCATATTATCTATAAAAGGAGATAAATTACACAGCCAAGGAGTCCATGGTTTTCCAGATTTCGGCGATTCAAATCTTCTTGGAATGCTGCTTGTTGAACAAGTTGACATATTTTGGATTTCGCTCGATCAAATTCATCCAGCTTCAAGAATCCTGTTTCTCTTTAGTGACCCTTTTTTAATGAAACGCAGGACACTTTAGCAGAGTTTGCCATGATGAATACTTTAAGAGAATTTAATTTTCACAAGGTTAAGCTGTAACTAATGTAGGAAGTGGTTCTGATTTAACTTCAGGCAATTCTTTGATTTTTATGGGAGTTAGTGAGGAGTTGGCCATGTGTCTTGATGTTGTCGAAGCCACGAAGGTCCCTGCCACCATGACCTGGGAGAGATGAAGGAAGCAAACCTCAACTGGTACAATCAGCAGGATTAGAGTGAGTAGATATATGAGATCACACATAGGCTGGCATAAGGTCCTGTATTTGAGCAACTTTGTAGGCTACAAAAACCTTTAAATGGTAAGCTGGTGTCTTAACACGTTCAGTGCGGGTGGACCGTATACGATCCACCGCCGGCCGGACGCTGGTGGCACGTGGACCGGGCCCATACCACTCTACACTGTTGTTGCTATGTAGTCAGTGACAGCTCAGCTCTTGCGCGAGGTAGACCTTACGTCGGCCGCTATACGAATGTGAACCGTTCTATATTTTTGCGTTTTCCGTTTTTATCTATCGCTTTTTTCGAGCGGAGTTTTACAATTGATGTAATTTAGTGATTTCTTCATGTAAATAAGTTTGTTATTTATGTAAATAAGTAACATTTACTTGCGCGAAGTAGACCTTACGTCGGCCGCTATACGAATGTGAACCGTTCTATATTTTTGCGTTTTCCGTTTTTATCTATTGTTTTTTTCGAGCGGAGTTTTACAATTGATGTAATTTAGTGATTTCTTCATGTAAATAAGTTTGTTATTTATGTAAATAAGTGTGTTTAATGTATATTATTGTAGTATTTAGTGTAATTTTTATTGTTGAAACATGGCTGACAACACTGTTGATGACCTTGACTTGAGTGACGACATTATTACAAGTGAAGATTCCGACACCGAAAGTGATGATGATGCAGTTTTGAACCCTATTTGGTGTAACAACACTTCTGGACTCAAAAAATTAACTTTTTGAAGGACAATAAGCTATTCATTGTTCACCAATTAAGCTATTGGTGGCTATACCTGATGATGGCTCACCTATTGATTGGTCTTCCAGCATCCCAAGACCACAACTTATGACGTCATAAACAACTTTTTCCCATGCTACAACCAACTTCGTTTTGCTGTTTTTGGGCTGTCTATACCTTATGAAAAGTAAAATTAAATTTTATAGTACTTAGTTTCCCGGGTCGGTTAGAGTGTTTTTACTATAGCAGTGAACGTGTTAATCCATGACAAGGCAACTGAAGAGTCTGACCATGCTTTTACTGAGCTGATACAAAATAGAAGTTGTGTATTGGAGAAGACGAGCTAAAATATGAGCTCCACAAAGCTCGAGACGAGGTATTGAGATACGCTTTAAGGGTGAGACACGTGACTTAGCCATAAGCAAATATACCTTGATACTGTTATCGGTACAAACACAGCGTATGTAGACTACTGCTCCATAACCAGCTTCAGAACCATCGCAGAAACCATGAAGTTGGATGTCTGCAGCTTCATATATACAGATGTAATGATTAAACGATTTATTCCAGCAAAATGTTACACAGATTATGAACATAATGGAAAATCTTTGGAAAAAACACATCACATTTTCAAGTATTGTGACCAGCGATAGAAGACTACTTTGAAACAAGTTAAAGCAATATGGTATTTACATAAATTCTGAGAAGTCTTCATTTTTTTAAAGATTCAATTGAGTATTGTGGTTTTAAACTTAGTGAAAAAGGAGGCCACACTCTTCAAACAAAATTGAAGCAATTGTGTCAGTGCCTGAACAAACATCTGTAACAGAACTAAGATCATTTCTGGGTTTAGTCATGTTCTATGGAAAATTTATCCAAGGGTCAAGTGATTTAGCATCACCCCTTTATGGGTTGTTAAAGAAGGGAATGAGTTTTAATTTCAATGACAAATGTAGGGAAGCTTATCAAAGAATTAAAAATGAATTGGCTTCAGATAGAGTTTTGGTCCATTATGATCCACAAAAACAGCTTACATTAGCTACTGATGCGAGTTCCTTTGGACTAGGCACTGTTCTATCTCATAAAATGGCTGATGGAAATGAGCGACCAATAGCATATGCTAGCCTTACACTATCTCCTACAGAGCGTAAATATAGTCAGATTGACAAGAAAGCATTATCCATAGTTTTTGGTGTTAACTATTCCTACCTATTTGGAAGGAAGTTTACACTGGTAACAGATCACAAGCCATTAGTATCAATTTTTCACCCTGAAAAAGAGCTTCCAAAATTGTCCGCAATACATATGCAGCATTATGCTTTATACTTACAAGCTTTTAATTATTATATTTGATACAGAAAAACTATAGAATATGGAAATGCTGATGTTTTGTCAAGGTTACCAACTGTATTTTTTTTAAAATGATGAAAGTAGTGGAGATGACAATTTTCAAATAGAACAGATTAATACTCTTCCAATTACTGCACTGGAAATTTCACAATAATTATCACTAGATGAAGAAATTAATGATTTATACAAATTTTTTAAACATGGACTACACGGTAAAGAATTTTATTTTGGACATCCAGCAGCAGAATTTACTTTGCAGAGTGGTTGCATTCTACTTGGTTACCGAGTATTTATACCTAAAAAATTTAGAGATTATGTTCTCAAAGAACCAGAACTGGTAGCCAAAAATTGATTCTGACATTGAGTTGTTGATAAGAAATTGCAAGCCTTGTCAGTTGTATAGAAATAATCCAGTAAAAGAAAATTCACATCAACGGGAGTACCCAATTCAACCCATGGACAGACTTCACCTCGATTACGCAGGACCATTTAAAGGAAACTACTATCTAATAATCGTGGATGCACATGGTAAGTGGATTGAAGTTTATTCAGTGTCGTCAACGTCATCAACTGTTACAAAACAGAATCTCATGAAGTTTATTGCTAGCTATGGTTTGCCACGAGTGTTAGTATCTGACAGTGACACTGCCTTTACTAGTCAAGAGTTTGTTGAATTTTGCAAAGGACGTGGAATAAAACAAACATTTTCAGCTCCCTATCACCCAGCCACCAATGGGCTGGCTGAGAGAAACGTGTAAACTATAAAAAATGCACTAAAAATTGCATTAGACAACAATAGTGTGCTAAGGGCTCTGGTGACCTTTCTCTTCGTTTACAGGCGAACACCACGCACGGCTACAGGTAAGACAAGACAACAGCCCAACTTTTTCTTGGGAGGGAAATTAGATCAAGAATTGATTTAGTTAGACCAGAGATAGAGAACAAAGTTAGTCCTATGAAAGTGCAGACAAGAAAAGACAGAAACCCAAAATGTCGTGTTTTACAAGTTGGAGGCAGAGTGGCAATTCGTTTCTATAAACAGTTTCAAAAATGGAAATTTGGAACAGTGGAAAGGGTATTGGGAAGACTTAATTATATTGTAAACATTGAGGGAGTATCACACAGACGACACATATACCAAATCAGGAAAGTCAATTTTAACTAACGTCTAAATAAATTATAGAGTTGTTTTAGTTGAGAGGAATTGTAATGTATTTGGTTTATTTTTCCAATCATATGTTTTTCTCTTGATTGTCATGGCTTTTCATATACAAACTGATTGTAATGTTTCAAATAAATGAGAGTAGTTTTATTATAAATTGTAATATTTATTAACAGCTAATGCTGATGACAACTCAAATAATTTTGTATGCACCTCCTTCAACACAGACCTTCTGTCTTTATGTTTCCTTTAGGTCTTGCAATAGAAATGCTTATTAGCTTCTCTAAGAATTGTGTAAGTTGTACTAAAGTAAACAATTTTACTAGATAAATCAGAGTATTAGGTTACCTGTGTGTCACGCCTTGATCTTTTAGAACGTTGAGATCCTGATTCTCCTTCATCTTCTTCTTCGGTTTCTTCCTCTTCTGAATGTGCCGTTCCCCTTCTCCGTTTTTTCTTTTCTTTCTCTAACACCTATTAATCAATGTTTCCGAATTATTTAAGAATAAACATTCTAAAGTTACAATAAGAAAACAAAATGAACCAAGTTTTTCTTATAAATAATATACAAATAATAACTTGCTAAACATTTATAGTTATTCTTTTGTTCTGTCTGTCTACATAAATATAAACCTACCTTTTTAAAATATGCAAACTGGACAAGTTCAATAGCTGACTGCGCATCTTCAAGCTCTACATTACGGGAGAGTCGGGCTTTGGCATGGGCTGTAGAAAGTCGAATCAAAGTTTCCAAAGTTCGCACTGTCACTGGTTGAGTCTAGATAAAAGTAACTAAATTAGATGTATATTGCTGACTCAAATTTTAATAAATAAAAATTTAGACAACTCAATCAGAAGTAAATTTACAAGATATTTTTATGTAATAGATGACTGTCATTGCCTGGTGGTGGTAAAAACTTTCCTGGTGTATCACAAACATTTAAATTAAAATTACACTATTTGTTTTACATTTTTGTATTTATAACTTCAAGATCATAAACTGTGATGGACAGTTTTACAAGTAGTTCATTTTCTTGCTTTGTCAACTGATATTTTATATTTTAGTGTAGACACTGGTGTATTATTGTACGAGGGTCATTTTTAAAGTAAAAACCGCTTTCAAATAGCGTAAGAGAAACTTTATTTATGGATATAAATGATATCACCAACTAAAATTTTTTCACTTTTCTATGTAGTCACCATTAACATCGACACATTTTTGAAGTCGTGGTACCAGCTTTTGGATCCCATCATCAAAGAACTCTATCGCCTGACTGTTAATCCAGATCGTAACTGTGTCTTTCAACATGTCATCATTTTCCAAGCGCTTTCCACCAAGAAATTCCTTAAGTTTTGGAAAAAGATGAAAATTCGATGGTGCTGTCAGGACTGTATGGTGGATGATCGAGTATTTCCCGACGAAACTTGTCTAGTTGCGTCTGTGTCCTTGCTGCAACGTGAGGCCGAGCGTTGTTGTGAAGCAAAATGACGCCGCTATAGAGAAGGCCCCACCGACGGTTTTGAATAGCGCGCCTAAGCTTCAATAATGTTTTGCAATATCTTTCAGCATTTATTGTCATTCCTCGTGGCAGAAAGTCTATCAGAAGAATACCCTTTCGGTCCCAAAAAACTGTGGCCATGAATTTTCTTGTTGAAGGTTCTTGCTTGAATTTTCTTGGTTTCGTCGAGGAGTTTGAATGATGCCATTAACTGGATTTACGTTTTGTCTCAAGAGTACAGTATGCAACCCACGTCTCATCAACGGTCACAATGTGACTTAAGAACTCATCGCCATTTCTGTGATAGCGCTCCAAAAAGAACATTTCAAAGAATGTTCTTGTACGCTTTGCTTCGTGTTCTTGTGTCCAAATTTTTGGCATGCATCTCGCACACATTTTTTTGTAATGCAGTTTGTCAGTAACAATGTTGTAAATTACTGATCTTGAAACTTGGGGAAATTTCTGACTAAGTTCGTCAATAGTGAAGCACTGATTTTGGCGAATTTCTTCGATTAACTTTTTGTGCTAACTCATCATTGATGACAGTAGGCCGTCCAGGTCGTTCTTTGTCATGAACACTTGTCCTTCCTTCATTAAAAAGCCTACACCATTTTCGCACATTTCCATCATTCATAACACCCTCACTGTAAACTTCAAGAGTCTGTCCATGAATTTCTACAGGACAAAGATTTTTTTCGTTTAAAAACCGAATAACTGAGTGTACTTCACGGTCAGCGTAGTTATTAATTGACATGGTGACAAACAAAGCCGTATAACCACACAACCAGCATCGGCAGAGACATGAAACATAATGGCGGCGTTGACGGAGACAGGCCCGTAAGAGCTGACCTTAAATGGACGTAAAGTGACCGGAGACGCGGGCATGATGCGTAATTGGTTTTTACTTTAAAAATTACTCTCGTATAAACAACTAGTACTAGTGAGGAGTGGATTAGGCTAAGGGGCTAAGGTGTTGGCTTGCCGCGCAACCGGTCCAGGTTCAACTCCCGTAAGAACCACTAAGTTTTTGTCCTGCCACACCTGTAGTTCTGAAGTTACGTTAAATGTTGGTCCCAAGGTTAAGTATTAGAGAGGGCTTCTTATCCCTACGTTCACCAGGTAAAATAAATCAATCTAACTTTTTACTATGTAAATGGTTGGGTTGGGTTTGGACGTTGTCAACATTGACAATAAGAAATGGGTTTCAAGCTTGTCTGTCATTTAGCCGATAGATCAAATCAGTTGTGGTTTTAGTCAGACATTAGATTGTTTTCAATAAATTTTTCTTCAATGATTTTATTGGCTATTTATTTTATTAAAAGTATGTTTTTTAATGCCAATTGACATTATTTTTCTTATTTAAATATAATTTTAGCAAATCTTTAATTATATTTGCATGAATTGTATCTTTTAACTTTTCTTTTTCTATTTATAATATTTGTTTTCTGGCTAAATACTATTTAAATACGCTTAGCACGACCTGTCTGTTATGTTTAATGTAAATGTTGGATATCTCTTAGGGATAATATATTTATTTTGCTTTAACTCACTATGACCAATTTATATTTTTAAATTCAGTTTGTATAAAATGTATTTATATTTAATCATTGATTTATTCTAAAATTGTATGCCGAGAGGTATTGCACGTTATGTTTTTTATGTAGATAAAGAATTTAAATTTTACAAATTAGGTTAGGTTAAAGGGCACTTTGCCAGGAATTAGTATATTGGAGAGATAGGACATCAGCAGACTTACCTTAGAAAACAATTTCACTAACACCAGAGTAGTAGTAACATACACAAAAGAATCACATAATTATACCAATTTTCAGTGCCACTGGCATTTTATTCAGGTGAGTAGAGAAAGGAAGAAAAGAGAGAGAGAGAGAGGGGGAGAGGGGGGAGAGACATTTAGGCTCAACCTCTCTCTCTCCCCCCTCTCTCTCCCTCCCTCCCCCCCTCTCCCTCTCTCTCTCTCTCTCCTCACCTGAATAAAATGCCAGTGGCACTGAAAATTCGTGTGATTATGTGATTATTTTGCGTATGTTACTACTGCTCTGGTGTTGGTGAACTTGTCTTCTAAGGTAAGTTTACTGATGTCCTATCTCTCCAATAAAATAAATATTACAAATAATTACTGAAATATTCCACAGAATTTGTTTTAAAATGTGCGTGTGCCGGTTAATGCATTATCAGTTTTGAATGTAAAAAAAAAAAAAAAAAAATACATTTAAAACAATGTACAATAAGATAAGGGGTATAACCTTTCAAAGTAGAAAATCCGGACTTCTATACCTTATTGGGCTGCTTTAAAATAGCTGAATAGCGACAAAACATCCATAGGTAAATAAAAAAAAAACAATTAGTAATTACTATATCAAGAGGACAAATTACCCTTGCAACATCTGATTCAATGAAATCTTGAGATCGCAATCTTGAGTATTCTTCTGAAATGGCTTCAGATGCCTCTTCTGTTAAAACCGGCTTCAACACTTTGGCGATGTGAATATATTTCCGCATAAACTTCATACTCAAAATTTGATCACTGAAAATGGAAGAAATAGCACATTACCAAAATCAATTTTACTACAGTGAAACTGTATTACATCTGTATTAAATATTAAGCTAGTTAATGTTAATGAAATCATGCTTTAGACACACTACAACAGTAATTAAAAGCGCTAAGACTACTTGGCGAATGAGTTTAAATCACACCAAAGTAATTGAGCTATTATGTAGTGGAACTGGTAACTTTGATTGAAGCTAGAGGAACCCAATCAAAATTATTATTACCTATTCTATCAATATTAACTAAAGAATTGTACATTTTTGACCAAAGTAGCTGTATAGACAAGGTGTTCATCTAGGAAAAGTTCAAACAAAGAATAATAATCCTACATATATATTGATATAAAATGGAGGAAGCAACAATCACAACATTGTAGCTAACG
This sequence comes from Stictocephala bisonia, assembly GCA_035578905.1. Lineage (NCBI taxonomy): Eukaryota > Metazoa > Arthropoda > Insecta > Hemiptera > Membracidae > Stictocephala > Stictocephala bisonia. Next base: position 141,268 of record JAQJVL010000260.1, on the reverse strand, counting down.
CTGCACAAACACCTTCCACTTTCTCCAGTACTTAAGAGACTTGATTTTTAGGATAACCCGTAACTTAATGAAATTAGATAAAACAAGTCAGCAGAGGTGATTAAATTATTTAAAATGTTGAACTTATTTAACATGTGTAGTCGCAAGTCTTTTGGCAATATTTTATTACATATTTAATATGAACATTTTGAAAGCAACATGTAATCATACTGTGGAACTGTTAATAAAAATGGCCTTTAACATACAGTGAATAACAACTTTGCTACAGATCCTAGTTTTTAGAACTACTGAAGCATTTAAAAGGATGAAGATCATTTAATAATTTAGATAACTATATTATTCTTAAATGAAGTAGTTTTTAATGACTTACTAACAATTAAAATCAATTACTTACGATTTAGATCGAGAATTTCCGTGAAGAAGGGGGTCGTACTTTTCCCATATAGGAGTGTTTATTTCATCAGCCGTCAAGTCAGAAGCCTGGGTGCTCAATATATCCACTGGTGCACCCATGGGCAATACTTCACCATCCTGCTCTCCAGCATTTCTGATTGAAAAAGATGATTAAATAGCACAAAATAGGGAAACTCAAAATTCAACAGTTTTTCCTAACAACAAGCTTAATTATATTAAATCTGATGTGACAGTAAAGATTTATTACAGATATTAAGACAAACATAATAAAAATAAATTTCCAAGCATTAGTTACAAGAATGGTAAATTTTTAAGTAAATTAAAACAATTTTCATGAAGTTTTAAAACAGCTAGTGTCATCACTACTACTAATAATAAATATATACGTATAAATCAACAATGATATACTTCAATATTCAATGAAAAACTTCTCTCTGTCCTATGAATGATTTTCCTCTAAATGAATTCTCTCTAAATCCTGGGGAGATTGCTTAAACATTGATGGGAAATAATCTTAAAAACCTGTTAAATCATTTACCCCACCAAAACTGTTGAGTCTCAGATAAATAAAAATCAGACCAACACTGCACGCACGGTTCAGATTCTACGTAAACTGTGGGTCCCTTAGTTGTCCTGGCTATTAATAAATAGCTCTTTTTAAAGAGTAGTCAACCTCATTTTGTGCCGTAGCACAGAGTCGAGTAGTCCTGGATAGCCGCCTTCCTCAATGTGGCTTTTCTGTCACTCTTTTTCGCCCTGGAGCCAGGCCTTGAGCCAAATTTGTTATTTATTGAATTTTGGTGTTTCTGTTTTTTGTGTACTTTGTTATTTCTTTTCTAAATGAGTTTCAATGTAGTGTATCTCAATAAGGGGGAGCTAGTCTTTGAGGTAAAGGTTCGTGGGGCTGTGCCGGTTGCTAGTGTGGTAGAGTTACGGCAGCTTAGAGGATGTTGTTGGCTGCTGCTCCTGTTATCTGGAGGGAGGAGATGAGTGTCTCCAAGGAGCTTGATTTGTGTAGGCCTCTGTTGGAAGAGTGGGAGGGAGCTGTGGAAGATTTCGGTAAGAATCCTCCCTATTCTTGTTCTGGTGGGCCTGTTAGGTGTTCAATAGCACTGTACGTGTATGGGTGGGCGGGTTCATCAATAGTACTGTTCGTGCAGGGGTGGGCGGGTGGGTCAGTACTACTTTACGTGTAGGGGTGGGCGGGTTTGACATTACCACTGTACGTGTATGGGTGGGTGGGTTCATCAATAGTACTGTACGTGCAGGGGTGGGTCAATAGCATTGTACGTGTATGGGTGGGTGGGTTCATCAATAGTACTGTTCGTGCAGGGGTGGGCAGGTGGGTCAATTGCCCTGTACGTGTTGGGGTGGCCGAACTGTTATTTATGTAATGTACTGGACAATGAATTATTTGCGGCTCATCAACCAGGCGGGAGTTCTTGAGGTTGCCGATCGAACTTGACTTGTAACCCAGAAGTCCGTGGATTGAAACCACGCTCTGTTACCATTTGCAACCCACCCTCGTACAAACAATAGCTAATAGGCCCACAGAAGGTGGGTGTTATGACACCGGACTCAGGAGGACAAAGAAAATTAAGAAAAGAAGTTATAGTCAAAATTCAGTTTTAAAATAAAAATTATTAAGTTTTTTTTAAAGAAATTAACTAGGTCCAAAACAGATTATACAAATAAAAAAATTACATAACAAGAAATATACAATTATAAGAAAAGCATGTAAGGTCAGGAAAAATCATGAAAAGTGGGCTAGTACTATAATGAAATACATCTGAAAAAAGAGTTAATAAGTTTAGCAACATTTGAACATTGCTTAAATAATTTAAAAACCAGAATACAAAAGAATGAAAACAAATTAAATAATATTAACAAAGAAACATACGTACAATTACTTTGAAATAGGCTAGGCATGACTGTGGTAATAAGAATAGTTAGCAAAAGAAAATAAAAAAAATAAAATTACAAAATAGATAAATATTGGACAGAAACATCTTAAATAATACTAACATTACAAAATAAACTTTAAAAACCATAAAGAAGCATTTTTAAATTGGCAGCCATGTTTTTTTAAGACTAACCCATCTCATCTAAAACAAAATGAAATAAAATAAACGGGCCACAGCACTATAAACAAATCAAACAAATACACAAACATTAATTAACAACAAATAAACTACATTTCGGCCGCAACTGTCAATAAAAAGCAATATTATGAACACTTACCTAAAAGACAACTTTTTACGCAGCAGAGGCGAGCAAAACCACGATCTGCCCAGAGGCAGAATTTGCAACCAAGTTCAATCGACAAGCTATCTCGCCTAGTTGATGAGCCACAACGTGGCACCTAACTGGCCCACCCGAACAAGAAATTTACTTCTGTCGCTCCTGGAGAGAGGATTCTTACCAAAATCTTCCACAGCTCCCTCCCAATCTTCCAACAGAGGCCTACACAAATCAAGCTCCTTGGAGACACTCATCCCCTCCCTCCAGACAACAGGAGCACCAGCCGACAACAACCCTCTACCTCTGTAACTCCACCACACTAGCAACCGGCACAGCCCCACGAACCTTACCTCGAAGACTAGCTCCCCCTTATTGAGATACACTACATTGAAACTCATTTAGAAAAGAAATAACAAAGTACACAAAAAACAGAAACACCGAAATTCAATAAATAACAAATTTGACTCAAGGCTGGACTCCAGGGCGAAAAACAGAAGACAGAAAAGCCAATATGTAAGAAAATTTGCTTTTTTTCATAATTATTTACTTGGTGTTAAATATGGGTATATAGCAATTAAACAACCACTAATTTTAAACATAAAACTGTAGGTAAAACTGTTGCCTCACATTGAGGAAGTGACAAAGTTTAAGTATTATTGTAACTAATATAATACAACGAATTTAATTCAATGAAGCTCAAAATATCATGAAGTAGGTTAGCAGAATTCACTTTTATTGAATGACATTTAAATTGGTTCGTTTATTTTTTTACACCTTTCATGTACTTATATAATTTTATTTTTTACATAAATTACACACAGTAGGCTTCAGTTTACCTAAATGGTAATCCCATTTCCTCCCCGTTAACGGACGTTAATTTTAACATTGATATTTACATTTATAAAATTGCTATCTGTCATTTAGTTATAATTTTGATTTAAACTAACTTATATAGATTTATTAGAAAGTAATATAAAGTTATGTTATAATATTATGTTTACTTTCTAAATTTAATTGCAACACAACGTAGATTGTTTAAAAAATAAAGCTTATGGGGGCAATTATCATTAATATTAAATAATGTAGTTATTAGATAAAAAATTCAAATTAATTCAAAGCGTTTCATAGCCATTGATCGACAAAGTTGTATTAAACATAGCCAATAATGAAATTAGTAAATAAATCACTCTGGAAGTAATCACCATCTGTTTCAGACATCTAGCAACTTTAATAATAGTAAATACGATTGCAGTCAGTATACCTAAAGCAAATATGTCTGTTTTTTGTTGGATGAAATGTTTGTGCTGAGTGACTGGCATTTAACCACCCGATTGTTCACCTCTAAATTCCCTCCTTGTTTAGCAGTCTCACTTTCTCCTTCGTGAAAGTGCCACCCAGAGGAGCAACCTATTAGGTTGACACTCTTATGACGGTCTGTGCCTGACCTCACAGATCAAAACTCCTAAACCCTTCCTAAATGTTTTTGGCATTTTTTACCAATATACATTGAAATTTATAACTACAACAAAGAAAATTAACTGTTTTACCACAGCAAATAGATGAGACAATTAAAAAAATACATTCATTATTAATTTCTGAGATGCCGATCGTAGAGATATGGGCGAATATGAGGGGTGAATGAGTGTAAATGAACGATAGTCATTTTTACGAGTAAAGAGTTTACAGATAAAGATAGTCATTGTTACTATCGGAGTTCGACTTATCTCAGAAAGGACTATTTATTAATATCCCAATAGCCAGGGCAACTATGGGACATACTGCTTTACGTTGTTATAGAAACAATGTACTACAATAAAAAATATATAATTCTATTCATTAAATCACTTGTCATAAACATAACAACTCATCAAATAATATATATTGGCTTTTAAGTCGACTACCGCTATTTTTGCAATGTTTTAAAACTAGGCCTAATCGTAATGTAAATAGTGATCACAAAAAGTCTATCATTTTAGTTAGTTAAGCCTAGCATTGTTAACTTCAGTAATACTATAATTCACCAATTTAAGCGATAACTGTAAGCTTTATATCAGAATTTTACTAGAAATCGCATTTATTGAAACTTATAAATCAAAGCATAACGTAATAGCCTACAGAAATATTCAACCTATTTACCTGTTTAATTCATCAATGAAATGATATTTATTCCAATATCAATGTTAATCAATTAAAAACATATTCATCATACTTAAATACCTAGGAACTATTTATTTTTTCATTTTAAACATATATCTCTTATCTATTACTGTATCATTAGACAGACAGCTTATCGCCATCTTACATCTGACCATGACGTCACCATTTGTTTACATCTTACACTTGCATTTTTCACCGTTTGAGAGCACTGCCATCTACCGCACTAAGAATACTTATTTAAATAAAACAGCTGATTTTATATCCAATACATTAATTCATATTTTCATTTTGCTCACCAGTTGTATTAAACCGGAAATTACTACTGTAATGATAGAAAATAGAACTATGCTAATAAATGTAACTTTATATATAGTATTAAGTACAGAATTATGTAAAAATTATATTAATCTATTTAATTTATAATTTTTCAAATCATTTTCCAAATGTATTACGAACACTCATATGAGACAGGATGTTAATTAGCCACTTCCCAACAATATCGACTTCCTGTGCCCAGACCAGCGATGTGGGAAGAAGAAACACACTCTCTCTCCATTTTGAAATAGTGAACTCAACAGCAAATGAATAAGGGTCCTAATCCCTATTGAATTATGAAGTGTTAAAAAGTATTTAGTAAGTTAACAAAAACTTTCCTTGAACTAATATTATTCTTTTAAACTACATTTAAGTTGAAATTGAATAAAATATATTTTATGATAAAGAAGATCTGAACTTAATACAACTACAAACCTTGGTCAGATCTATCCAAATTCTATCCATTTCCTACCTAACTTCAAGAGTCAAGAATATTTCAAAGTAACATCAAATCCAATTTTAACAATCTTTAATCTAAATTCCCTTTCCGAATTCCTAAATTCTTTTATTTATAAGCCAATAAGAACTTTCAAAGATCTGGGACTTGGTATACAAATTTCAATCAATTCATACCTTTGTAACTATATCATTATTGTTCGATTTATATACTGGTGGTACGCCTGTACGGTGTGAATTTTAAACCCTGAGATAACCTGTTGTAAACTATGTAACTTAAAATTTTGTCTATGCTCTAAATAGTTGATTATCATATGTAATATTTTTCTATTGTTATTAATTTTTTTATTTTTACAACATGGAATCCAAACCACAAAGTTTGGGTCTGATGTTCAGCCAACTGACAAGTCTGACACTCAGTTTTCTTCCCTACACAAGATCGGAACCTTGACTACCATTCAATATGGACACCCCAAACTTATCTAGTATGTCCACTTCGATGGCAACCATTGAGCGAACGCCGTGTCGGTATTAAGAGGACCGAGCATGGAGCCTATCGCCTACAATCTCCCAAACACTTTTACAGCACTGTGCCACCAGTGCCAACAAATTTACACACATAACATGCGACTAAGTTGTCCCAATTTATGTCTATATTATACCTAAATTGTTCTATTTTAAAAATACAAGAGTAATTTTGTTACTAAAAACTTACAATAACAATGTTCTACAAGAGGAAGGCCTACTGATTTTATTTAAGTAGGCCTGTATATGATAGAAAATGTATTTACTTTAACAACTTAATATTAATTTTTCTTTAAATGATAGTTCAAAAAAATTAATAGGCATACATTTACTCAATTTAAAACTCTTATGTCAGAATCAAGTTTTTCCTGGTTTAACTAATTAGGCCTACATTTTTATTTGAAATGTGAAATGAAAATAAAAATGTATGTTGCACTTTATAAAAATGAACTAAAATGGAAAATTTAGAACTACAGTACTGCACAATATTGTTCAATACACTTATATTTAAGAATGCCAACAAATAGAAAAAATAATTCAACGCAGCAATACACAGATTAAAACGATATGCACAACAATGAAGGCAACCACGAAGTACTGTCACTGAGGTCAATGACTCTCATAACCAGAAATAGCTGTAAAGCACAATGAGACTCATCCCAGTTCTCACGATGCTTTGCTTGCTGGAGTCAGACAAACTTTAATTATTAACGGATGGATCAAGGATGAGTTTGTCTCTGCAAGCTACACGTTGTGAGATTGGGGCTAAGAACTGAGCTGATTACATTTAGGCCAGATTGTATTGCGCAGCATACTTGTACCTTGTGATGTAAGTCTAAAAGTATTGTTTAGTGATCAAAAAACAATTTTCTTTACTTAATGTTTAGTCATAAATGTCATTTATTTTTTATATTTACTAGAAAATTGTTATCGATGACATTTTTATTTATACATGAAAATGTAACACCGTTTTAGAAAGGAAGTTAACAGAACTAACAAGAAACTTCGAGTTACTCAAGCTTCATTGCAATATCAAATCAGTAAAATATTACAATATTACATGACAAAATAAAATAAACAAAGATAGCGATAGCAACACAATATAAGTAGAAAAACTCCAAACGTATATAGGAGAAACAATTCATTATTTCTTTCTAATAGTTAAAAAATAAACATCTTAAGGAAAACCAAAGGCTGAAAATCAATTTTCTTGTAAGAATTCCAAAAACATGAATACAAATCAGCAAATTCCTATTGCATTTCATGATTATACAACATTTTTAGGATTGGTAGTAGATAACAATCTCAATTGGTCTGTTCACATTGATAAACTATGTTCTAAATTAAGTTCTGGTATTTTTGCTATTAAAAAATTATCTCCAGCTTGTAACTTAATAACGCTTAAATCCATTTATTTTGCATTGATCCACTCGCACATCTCATATGGTGTGGAAGTGTATGGGTCAACATCTTGCTGCAATATGAATAGAATCCTATCCCTCCAAAAAAAAGCCATAAGAATTATGTTAAATCTTGATTATGATGCACATTGTAAAAATTACTTCACGGAAATGGGAATAATGACAGTTTACAGTCTCTACATATATAAAACCGTTTTGTATGTGAAAAATATTATTGGCACATTACCTAAAAATTATGAAAAACATAGCTATAATACAAGAAATAAAAACAATTTACAAATAATTAAACATAATAAAGAAATATTTAAAAAGAAGCCAACTTATATTGGAATACAGTTTTTTAACCACCTCCCAATATCGATAAAAAATGAAATAAATATGAAAAAGTTCAAAAAATTGTTAAAAACATTTTTTGTTGAAGCAGCCTTATACAATTTTAATGAATACTGGTCAAAGACAAACTCATAACTTTGTACTTTATTTTAGTTTTAAGTAAAAATTGACACCATTCATGTATACAATTGTATATTTGACGAATAAAGAATATTTTGAATTGAATTGAATTGAACTCTTATTAAAGACTTTTAGAACAGGAAAATAGTAAATATAATACCAGGCAAGTAAAACAAAAAACATAACTGAGTAATAAAATAAATATATAGCATCAATGCCATCACTGACAGCAGTTCTGTAGCACTAAAGTATTTATTAGTAAAAATTAAGCAATTTCTTTAAAGTTTGTTTATGAAAAAATATTTCATGAGCATCTATGTTTACAGGTACTTGTATTGACCCTTAGAGTGCCGCAGTGTGCTACTTTGACTCAGCGATAATATGCAAGAAATGCCAGTTGATATTTCCAATGCTTATCACATTCCTTATATTTCATATAGTATCCATCAAAATTTGCTCGATTACTAAATATACACATTTCAAAGGCTTCAATAGTACATTTATTTAACTACAAAATATAAAATAAACTTAAATTAACATAAATAAATCAGTTTTTTACCAAACGCCTAAAAAATAAGTCATTTTGGCTAGGTACTATATGAATACCACAGAGCAAAATGGTTCTCACTCTAAGGGTTCTTATTTTTTATTTATTACCTGTATCTGTGCATACGGACCACATGGTCTGATATCATTCGATCTTGATCAGAATCCACTACATCCAACATAACAAACAGTAAATCGAAACGTGACAGCAAAGAATCTTGCAGACCAATGTTCTCCATTGGTGTTTTGTATTGGTTATACTAAAACAAAATATACACATTATAAGTTTCTTTTTGGTGTAAAATGTAAATGGGCGATGGATGACTAGGAATATATAAAATTTTTGGCACATTTTTCCAGAGCAGAAATAGTGAAATTTGAGGACTGTTTAGCCAGAAAACAACTTTGTTGTGTTTCTGCAGACATTTAGCTTTTGGATACATGAAAACTAAATTATGAAGTGGTAGCATTTATATCAAAGATTCATTTGTGATTAATAGCATTCATATAAACAATTTGGAAGTCTCATATTAGTTTAGGGGTGTGCGATGCAGCAAATTTTTTTCAATTCGATGCAACTCAATTTGATGCGCACATAAAGAGTTTATGGTTTTTATTAAATTTTAGAAGCCGTTGATTAACAATGATATCTTTTGTTACAGGTAGCGTGTCTTGTTACTACAAAGAAAGATAATTTAAAACATACATTTCTTGATCATATAAATGTTAGCAAGTGTTTGTTATATGTATGCAACAAAAATATAAAAATTAACTTTATATCAAAGTAAGGTCGATTAAAAATAACGAAAGGAATGATGAAGGGATTCACAGAATGCAGTAGGCCTAAAGCACTATAAATCATAATTATTTTGAAATAGAATTTAAAGGGCCCTACACACGTCCCGATTTGTCGACCCAACTGTAAGGGCCGACCAGGTGGGCCCCCACGGTCGGGACGTGTATCATGGTTGGATCATGATTTCTGTCAGACCCAACCATCCAACCGCCGACCACCCCACTCCCTACCCTAACAAGTTGGTACGTATGTAGCGCTGTCGGCCCGAATTCACTGGCCAAAACATTCAGTTTGATTTTGGAAGTGATATGTTTACTGCTCTCTTACAATGTCTTTTGTTAACCAAATAGATAATGTTGTAATAATAGAGTTAATTGAGTTGTGAAAGGAAGTTTGGTGTTTGTGGGATCTAGAAGATAAAAATTACTCTAACCAAGACTGAAGAAATTAGTGCTATAAGGTATTATTTGATATTTATAAAAAATTGATTCCTGAGGCTACACTGTATTCAATTAAAAGGACTGAAAAATATGTCGGCTCTCGCAGTCGAAGTGTGTGTAGGGAACACCCCGAAACGACAGCTAAGACCCACTTGTCGGGTAGGGCAGTCGTGTCAGTCCGTGTATAGGCCACTTTAGGGCTTAATAAATTTGTTTAGCACTAAGAATGCTTGTGTAATTAAGAAAAATATATGAAAAGCTAGTAATAAAGAAGTTGATGGCTTGTATTAAATTCGTTAAATTTAAATGCCAATAGTTGTACTGTGCTGTTGTAGTGGGAGAGTAGCTGGTCAAAATTATCAAAATTTAATTTGTTATAGTTAAAATAATATATTTCATAGGCAAAAAGAAGAATGTAAAAATAATGAAGAACAACTTAATTGTTATTCACTATCATAGTTGGAAAATTATGACAGCCATATAACTGATTACCTGTTAATTTACGATGCGTTGACTTAAATAAATATTAATGCAAAGTCACATAAGCATAGATAAATAAAGCTTACAATATTTTTAGTTTTTTGAATTTGTTTAGAAGAAGTATAATTTTTATTCAAGTATAACAATCCATTATTGTTTAGCCAATATATTAAAATTAATAAAACAATATCGACAGATGCAATCAAATGTAATTTATTGAATACATTAATTGAGTTTCTATATTAATTCTTATTTAAAATATTTTCTGAAAAAAAAGTTAAAAATACAGTACATGTTAATAGAGTTGTTTTTAATAATTTACATTTAATTATACTTTTTTTTAATGCAAATAATCTTGAGTAAAGTATTATATAACACAGTGCCAACGAACTAAATGAATCGAAATCGACGAACGTGAATTATTGTTAAAAATGCAATATTAAGTTTGAATTTATAAAAGGAAACAAGATAATACTGCGCTTTGATTGAGAAATGATTTGTTAAAAGGATAGATAGGCCCTTACCCTATCAGACAGGAAGTGATAACAACAGTTATGATAATAAGAGCAACATTGGCATTATTTTAATTATTATTTCAAACAGTTGATACACAAAATTAAACAAAAGCTAGACTAATTTGGCTTACATTATGAAATATTTAGACATGATTGTACTACTTTGAATCTACCTGAAGTAGAGTTATAGGCTTACTTAGACTATACAACTTTGCTATCCAGGAGAACGGCAGCAGACTAAGCTTTTATATTGCTGTGAGGGAGGGTTAAGCAAACGTAGAGAACCAAACCGTAGCAAAGCGAGGACTGTTGGCTAGTCTGTTGTATACGAAGATGTCCTCTCTACTCACATAACTCAAAATTCTGATTAAGACCATTTACTGCCACATCATTTTTATATTAGAGGTTTATATTACCTTAAATTCCGTCAAGTGGTCCAAGACGTCGTCAGATGGCGACCGGTTTCGACTACTTCATGTAATCATTTTCAAACCAAAATACATAAAATATTCACTTTTGTGAGGTCTTCATAAGTCTTGAAAAATACATTTTCTTTAATCAATCTGCATAAAAATATAACCTGGCAACAATTATTTTCAAGGCTTATGAAGACCTCACAAAAGTGAATATTTTATGTATTTTGGCTTGAAAATGATTACATGAAGTAGTCGAAACCGGTCGCCATCTGACGACGTCTTGGACCACTTGACAGAATTTAAGGTAATATAAACCTCTAATATAATTAGACAGTGGTCCGGAGGCAATACATTATTACATCATTTTTATTTGTGCACACAGTTTTCTAAGCTCACAGGAGAGCATGTCGGCATACAACATGTCAAGGGTGATAGGAAATGGCCATTACCAGAATTGGCATTACTGGTCATATGATTAACCCAAGGAGTTTTGGTCATAATTTTGTGTAGTGTCGCCAAATTTTCAGTGATTTGTAATACTTTTTTTAAAAATTCGCTGTATATTTATTATTAGCATTAGAAAGATGAAACTTGTATAATTTTTATTAGTAATAAATTAATTTTAATTATTGGTAATGGAAAAATTTTTTAAATTTTTAAAAAGTTTTTAAATATAATGTTATTTATAAATTTTTTATAAAAATAAATTTTATAAGTAGATTGACGGTCATTTATGTATATAAAATTATGATATTAGAAAAAAACTGAGATATACAAGTTGTGCAGAATTTCATTCTGAACAAAAAAACATATAATTATATAGGCAAACATTTATACAACATATATTTATGAAGTAACAATAAATATGTTGCCTAGCAACGAATATGCCAACTTTAGCATGCATAATTATAATGTTTATAAACCACGACACGGATCACCCATGATCACTAATAATATACAAACTATAATACACAAACACTAAAAGTCACACAAAGCATAACACAACACATCAACAAACATAAACAACTGCCGGCTTGGTATGGCGATCGAGACTGGCGAGTTCATTGACAGATGACGACGGAAGAAGTAAACAAAAAATTATTTCTGCCACTGTGCCTCATCTGACAGTCATAGAGCAAAACCAAAGACATGTAAACAAACACTGATTCACGGCCTTTCAAATGATATATATTTGAGACGACTTTGACTTTTTTCCCCCGACTGTGAGCGACATTAATCGAGTTAGCGCACATCGCCTCAAATTGAGGCGGTAACAGTTTATGAAAATACCGATCGCCTCAATTTGAGGCGATCAACACTCCTTGGGTTAAGGAAAACATTTAACAGACAATCCTACTGAGGATGTGTTAAAAATTATACAATTTGATTTTTATTTAATCATTGTTACGAAAAGGATAAAATATTCTTACTGTGGCATTATTGAGTCATGATTTACCTTGCCATAGACAGGGTTAGCTGCTGCTAAGACAGAGCAACGGGCGTTAAGACGAGCATGTATCCCAGCTTTGGCAATCGTCACTCTGCCCTGTTCCATGACCTCGTGAATAGCCGTGCGATCCATATCAGACATCTTGTCAAACTCATCGATACATACAACTCCTCTGTCGGCTAGTACCATAGCACCTGCTTCTAATCTGTTTAACAACACAGCCAACTATTTGTGAGGATATAAGATTTATAAGATACTGAACCATTTTTACATAAATGTATGGAGTTACAGGAAAATAAAACCTGCATTCATTACATAATGATTTCAAGATAAATCTACAAATTATTTAAACACAAAGAAAATAAATAACGAATAAATGACTAGTGGCTTGTAGGGGCAAAAGCACATAAATAAATAAAATACAACTGTTGTTAAATATTTAAAGTATAATATTGAATTATTAATAGTTTAGTAAAACTCAAACTGAACAAAACAGTGCCCATATGTAAGCACACTGCTTTGTTCAGTTGAATGCCAGCTTCTTTAAGGTTCGGCCTTGCTCCTTGTTAATTAAAGTATACAACATTAAAAGCTGGAATATTGCATTTTTCTTACTAAGAGCTCAAATATTTAATGCATATTACCACAGTATAAAACACTAAAGTTAGAAACCTTCTTCCCATAAGATTAACATGGGAACTTTGAGGGATAATGGGGCGGAACACTTAGGGCAGATCACAAAACCTTTTTTCCCCGCCATCTACAATATCAGAGCTTTAAAATGAGCTGTTTCCGAAGGTTGTTGGTGGAGTATAACGCTTAGGTTAAACCAATTTGTTCGTCATAAATCATGTTCATATAAATAAATGTAGTATATGAGTTTTAAGCACAACTTATATATTATAAAACCACTCAGTTTTAAGCGAAAACCACTTATTTCCTTATAAGAAAGCTGACAAACCTGTTCATTACTCTCATTCTGCATGTCTATTATTGTCATAAGGTACTAGTGAATTCTTATCAAGCCAAATCTTGACCTTTGTACATCACTTCCGGCCACCATTTCCTCATTCCTGTTACTGATTGTAACTGTTACAGTTGTAGTTGAAAAGTGTAGTTCATTTGTGACTTTTAAAACGCCTCTTTCACCAGAGACTGCTGTTAGAGTGGTGGTATTAGTTGAAAATGGCAATAGTGTGCATTGGGTGGCACAGATCACAGGATTTTATACAAATATGAACTCATGAGAGTTGGATATTCACTTTTTTTTAAATGAAACGAATGATAACTACTTGGTATTTTAGTTGTTTTCATATGAAAATGGCAGAAAGACAGATCACAATGACTTTGAACAGTTTGTTAGTAGACAGCTAAAAATCTAAGCCAACAACGGAAAGTGATGGACATGGCGAATTATACTGTATTGAGCTTAGTGGTTCTGAACCATGATCACCAAAACAGAATGCTTTTAATCTTTCTGCAATTACTATATTATGGTACCAATATCGTAAAATATCAACTGAAAAAAAAAAAATTAGTTATATTGTATAGTTATAGTGTATACTATAGAATGTATCCTAAAGATGTTTAACTGAATAATAAGATAGAAACAGACTGTTATAAATTATAATATTTTAAAAGGCTTTTATGAATACATTATTCAATTTTGTACCTTACATTCAAACTCAATACACAAATAAGAAAATTGAAATAAAGTAATTAATTAGACAGTTCAAATTGTTTAATTTTTAATACTTGGAGAGCAAACAAATTAGGTATAAATAAGCTAATATCCTTAGTTTCCTAAACTTGTGGTCAAATTTAAAGAATCGTAATAGTTACGATCAATTATTAACTTAAATAAAGAAATGTTATCTGGTAATAATAAATAGTAAAATAATAATTAATTGTTTAAAAAGATCTTTCTAAAAAGAGAGGAATGCATGTGTCGTTCCTTACTTGATAAGTCAAGGTCGTTGTGAGCAAAAGACTGAAAACAATATTTGAGCCTAACTCATTGCCAGCAAGCAATTTTATGTAATTGAATTAAAGATTTTATCTTGAATTTATATTTATTCATTCAAGTAATCTTGTTCTTTGTCAAAATATGACTTATTTTGTTTAATAAATATCCTTTGTTCACAGTATTTTATTTATTGCTACAATGACCAAGAAAAGAATGTAAAATTTGTTATTAAAATATTTCATTTCACTGTTTTTCCATTAATGAGATACGTCTTTCAGTCACGTAAATAATAATCATCCAGAATTGTATAAACCTACGGTTTTTATCCATAATTATATAAATTATAACCTCAAATTTTAATTTAGATGTAAAATATTAAATTAAGGGATACAAACTAGGTTTATTTATGTTTTATTAGAGTTAATTCAACCAAAATTATAAGAATGACCTATTAATTGACGGCAGATGCAAATGTCAATTTTAGTATGCACTTATACTTTTTAGTTCCTTATTACCTAACCGAATTCCGACGACCTGCCTGACGGACTAGCGGAAGCTGTCCGACTGTACTGGACTGAAAAATATCCAATAGAGACGTATGCATAAAAAAATATTTATGTTGCAGACGTATACATCACAGAACGTCCTGGATTGTATCAAAAAAATTTATTTTCAGATTTTTAAGTAGTATTTTCTCTGATCAGTTACTACAAACACCATACGCTCTCCAGAGGTAGCCAATAAAAAATCAATGATAACGTAACTGAATTGAAGTTATCATTACTCAAACACAATATAGCGATCGTAATTGGAAAGCAGGATTGGAGAGATGGGTAGTTCACGAACGATGAGTCAAATGAACTAGTCAGCTTAGTGAAAGAGTTTACTAATTTGTTCATTATGATTTGAACAGGTTCAGTTCAAAGTGAACATCAGAGCTGGAATGAACACTGACAAAATCATTAAATGTAATTATTTAATTTTATCAATACTAGTAATAAAAACTAAAATTTGAGGAAGGGTGGTTGAACAAATTTACAAATTTGCTGGCGTGGTGGCTCAGTGGCTAAGGCATCAAACTGCAGAGGGCAATGTACAAGGTTCGAATCCCTACTGAGCCAATGGTCGGTACTCCACTCGTTGAATAAAGTTCACGCACATGCTTGCAAGCCCAAGTGAAGTTTTAATTTTAAAATAAAAAAGTACAAATAACGAAAATGTGACTATGAAACAAAGCTCATAACAAAACTATAGAGCACTCCAACCGTCGCTAGTACAAGTTGTGGTTTGTTGTGTTATTTTACATTACTTTATTACAGTGATTGATTCGGTCATGTACTAATCTTGCAAGTAACTCGTCTCTAGAGTGGCGTAGTTTGGTTAGGGTTTATGCGAACTTGGCGTGTGTTGAAGGTAACCAGCGCCTGACTTTCGTCTTACTGCAGTTATTTGTGTTTCATTTCGTAAAATCGCAAAAACTATCTTTCATTCTAAATGAGTCAGTTCATAGTTTATTAAGTTGCACTACGGTTCTAATTAATTGTTTAGACACAAAACCACACATCCTTCTGCAGAAATTAATGTTTAAATTTTGGTGTTCGGAAAATAGTTTCTTAATTAGATAGATGATTTCTTTCTGCAGCCATCTCTTTCGTTCTGCGACAATGTCGTCCTGTCGCACGTTATTCTGCTTTGGGGACCATGATCACAGGTAAAACTGTGATTCTAAAACAGTCCATCAACAACAAGTTAACAATCCTTATATCCATTTCCAAATATCATTATTTATACCTTAAACAATAAAATGAAATGCTAATACAAGTTAACAAGGGTATATATTTAAAAAATGAAAATATGTATACAAATTATATGGAAGAAAATGACATCCCTAAATCTACGATAACGATAGAACATTCATCTTAACAATATAATAACAACAAAATAAAAATGACCTAATAAACAAAGTTGTAATTGTAAAAATCCATTTAATGTTTTCCATTTAATAGACAGCATTAGGAAACAAATACACTTGACAGCGCTCAATATAGATGAATAGACGGCGATTTACCTTCGCTCGCCAGTCTCCTGGTCAGTGGTGACAGCAGCAGTGAGGCCTACCCCTGAACTGCCTCTTCCAGTGGTGGGAATCGCCCTCGGTGCGATACTCAACACGTATCGTAACAACTGCGATTTGGCTACACTAGGGTCTCCAATCAGTAGAACATTTATGTCTCTAAAAGATGTAAAAAATGGTGAAAAAAGAGTGAAATATAATTATCTAGTTAGTATAAAAAAATTGTTATATTGTAACATTTATGATTTTTTCATAGTACACTGTTATACGGAATTTAGTACTGGGGCAATGGAGTTGGTATAAATTGGGTTCTTGTGCTAAAAAAAAAAGCTGTGAGATCTAATGTAGGTTATTTAGATCATTGTAAGCCTTTATTTAAGAAAGAAAAAATGCACTGTTATTAATCTGTACATTTTTATCTGTTTATGTCATGTAAAATCTAATTTAAGTAATCTCACTTTATTTAGTAATATCCATAGTAATTATACCAGATCTAACTATTTAATCCACATAACTCACCATAGACTTAGTAAATCGTGTCATCTTTTAATGTAACCAGCATAACATTTTTTAATAATCTGCCTCACTCAGCACATCTTGTAAGTGAAAATAGATTTAGGAGATATATACGCAACTGGCTTATGGAAAACCCATTGTATAATGCAAATGAGTTTTGAAGTACTAATTTTGAAGAGCAAATGTTGAATTTTTAATGTGTTAGTGTACAATTTTTTTATTATGTGTTTTAACTGTCAATTTTAACGTATGAATTTTATACAGTTACTGTACATATTATTTATCTAGGTTAGTTTGACACTGTCTATTGCATTGTATGCTTAACAGTAATAAAGATATTTGAATTTGAAAATGATAAAAGGTTACTATTGGTAATTCCAATTCAAATTATTAATTTTGACAGCTAAATTGAGCACCATCCTGATATATCAATAACATCGTAATATCATTATTATGCTGATAAATAAACCACTAAATCATAATTTAAAACAAGTAACCTTACTTGTATAACATAATGAATCCAACCTAGATAAGAACAAATTTGTCAGTAAATTGTGCTATTAAGAATAATAACATATGATTTAACATGGTCAACAGCAGTTTCACAATATTTTCATTGTTTTATTTTGTTTTTGGTCTTATTAGTCTTATCCAGAATCTTCTTTCAGAGAAAAAAAACTCCTTAAATAATCAAATTTAACTAAGCAAAAGTGACCATTTGTAATTTGGTTGCTTTTACCTCAATTTGGCTGATTTTCTGACGTCATTGTATTTAGTTAGTAATATGAGATTGGTGCTGTATTCAATAAAAGATAATTTAACAAATTCGCTGAATTAGCACACAGTATCGAGCAATGCATGACTGTAACGTCATCTCTGACACTTAAACCAATAAATAAAATAGTACACATACAATAAAACTTTTATGAAAAATAAGAACTACTTAAATTAATTTATATCTTTGCTTACCAAAAAGTAATAACAATAATAATAAATAAATAAACATATTGACTTAACACAAATAAAAAATAACTATATATAATTTAAACAAATTACCAGTTTGTTACTTTTATTTATATACAAGACAATAATTCAGATATTATGATATATACGCAAATAACTTACCCCTTCGAAACAGTGAGAAGGAAAAAATCTAGACCACACCAGACATACAGCATAAAAACCATCGAAACATGGTGCAGAGCTGCCTTGCCCGGTTCAGCACCACGCTTACATATTTCAATAGTTTGACAAGTAAAATCGATTTATGTGCAATGTTCGGTATTTACAATATTTAATCCCCTTCAACCCACCGGTTCATTCCATTTCAGTCCATTTATTCACCATTAGAAGCCATAATAGCCAAATCTGATCTCCCATTAAAGCTTGAAACTGTAAACTCTCCGTCTTCTGACTCACTAGAATTCATATTCTGTTCAAAAAGAACTCTTCACCAAGGTCCAACCATACCATAAACATTAGAAACAAAATACATATCTACAGAAAAGAAACATACATACCACATACAGTATACACAGACACAAATAAAAATGTCACGGCGAAACTACCAGAATGAAATGTTGTTTATAGCATACTGACCATTGATCTTTATTTTATCGTGCAATGCTGGACTCCTATTAACATGAAAAGATTACTGTGTGTGACAATCGCTATGATGTAAATCTACGCCACCCGCAGCAAATGTGTTAAGAAAGCTTTTATTCTCATGCTACCTTATTTTGTAATGGAGAATCGTTGAATTCTTTTGTCACCCTTTAGAATGGCCACTTTAATATTATGAGATGAGATATCTCCTGCTGACAGTGACTGTATATTTAGGAACTGAAGTGTTGAAGCCATGTACAGTATTGTAAACCACACCACACCTTAAAAACCATTCAACAAACTTTTCTATTATTAACTTTAGCAAATAAAAAGGAATATGCTTTAAAATCAAGAAGTATTTTGACAGCCAAGCTATGGGAGGATGAACACCTTAACAATTATAATTGTTCAGATTGTAATTTTTCACAATTTAATTTTCTGACTTATTTAAAATTTTGAAACCTTCCTGACCTTCCCAACTGTCCATCATTTCTGTATCACAAGGCCTGGTGAAATAGGCCTAGAAATTTGCTTACAATTTTGTTTAGTTTTTTCTTTTTTCTTAAATTCCTCTAATCCAGCACCTTTTTATTTACAGTACACCCTCGATTTAACAAACCATATAACTATATTGGACAGGCTCTGGTCTGTTAAAGCTAATTGTCCAGTAAATCGGTAAATTTAGCCCAGTTGTTATGAGACTGCCAGACCTTAATCAAAACTAACTGTGATGATGCCATCTAAGGATGCAAACAGAACAAATAGGTCGTGGTCGATGCCCCTAGTTAGCTTGCGGTTGATGTCGACATCGCATAGTGAGGAGGTCACCTGCGATGCTAGTCAAGCTAGACAGCTAGAATGTGAAGTGTTTTCATCTTCAAAGTTCGTTATAATTTTGTTTGCGATGTTATATGACCCGAATGAAGATAGTGACAAAATGTCTACGGTGACTAAGTGGTGGATGATTGGTAATTCGTATAATAGACATTTTCCATGCACAAAATAAACATATGTCTGTTATGATGATGCCTGTGGTAGGCTAATATACCACAGCATAGGTACGTTCTGGACGGAAATAATAAGTTCATTTCACTGTTTACAATAGCAAACAACTGAACTGACAGTATAGTACTATTTTCGGGTTATTTGAGTAAAGCCTCCTGGACAAGGAGAAGTGGCGTGATATGGGGAGGGGGTTTGGGCGGGCCAATCACAGCGAAGCATCCTGCTAGACCGCAAAGTAGGCATTAATGAAAAATCAAACTAGTTCGATTTTAAGCATCAATGTAAACATCTAGAAGGGCATTGCGGTAGACCTCTACCACGACTTACTTGTTGTGTTCTATCTCATAAGATACAATATGTTTGATTTACATGGATATCGACAGCAACCGCGACCTACAAATCTACCGCAATCCACTTGTTCTGTTCGCACCCTAATTGTTAACTCAAAGATTAATGAAATATAGAAATAAAAATTGTATAAAGGTAATTTAAGCTTAATAAGCTTAATTCTGTGATATATCAAATTTTAGATATTGTAATGCAGCTGTAAGTTGTCCCTTAAATCAAGGGTTTACTGTACTGTTTTAAGAATTGTTTACATTAAAAGTGGCAATACAGGAACGTATAATCTATTACAAAACACTAAAAAAGTAATTAAACAATAATTTTTACCTTCTAAAAGTCACAACAAATATTTTAAAACAATTCTACAAGTATATTGGACTAAAATATTTTATACAGTTGCCACAACATATAAAACATTGTGAAAATCACATAAAATGTTCTTATTAATTAAAAGAAGAGTAACAAATAAAAGAAATTACCAGAATTTAAAAAAGATCCAATTTAAAAACCTTTAAGTATTGTTTTACATTTCTATTTCATGCAATAATATAAATTGCAAATAGTGTCTTATTATATCATTTTACAATTTTATTTATTTAGTCAAGTATTTTACATGATAACTACAGAATAACAATTCCAATACAGCAATCTTAACAAAATCACTTTATGAAACAAAATTATGACAATGCACAATGAAAATTAAAATAAAAAAGCTGGCATATTTAATAATATAATCGTATAAACTTCCATCAATTTGTATTCAAACAGATTAATGAAATGTCCTATGTACTAAATAATGAATAAAACACACTTTTGCTCGACTAATACAAATTAAACTAATATTATATTATAAAATATTTAATTAAATTAACACCGAACGGGTTTGGCAAGAATAAAATATATAAATTTCTTCTTCTTTCAAGGCAGTTAAAACATTCAATTTAGTAAATTCTTGATTTGTCAAATATTTATTGATTTTTATGTAATTTTGCGGTGGATTTCTTTTTGAAAAATCAGGAATTTACAAAATTGAATCTTCAGACTGCCCAAACTAATATATTGGACAAACAGGACAATCATTTAAACACAGATTTAATGAACATATACAAGCTCTAAAGTAAAACAACAGAACTTAAATGAAATCTTCTTTTGCAGAACACTTAACCCTTTGCACTCTGACGTCCGATATTTCGGACAATTGAGTTTATGCCAAAAACTCCGACGTCCGAAATTTCGGACGATCACTAAATGTGCCAAAAACTCCGACGTCCGATTGATCGGACGTTCAAAATATATTTTTTGCTGGCTTTATATACTTTCAAAATGCGCTCAAATTACGATATAATAAACTTCGATAGTTATAGTTTAGCGTAGTAGTACTTTATAGTGTACTCTATGGAATATTATTTTTCAGCAGTCGTTTTTTACAGCTGTTTTGACGCGTGCGAATGACTGGGACCGACACAGTCGCATGGTTTTGCGCGGGAACCGTCAGACACACATGCTAATAAATCAATACTTCCTAGTCTGTAAATACTGTATATATATATATCTTTATTCATCTGTGTTTTTTCAAGTTTCTATAACATTTCATTTTATCAGCTGTTTGACAATTTTTATTATTTTACGATTTTTGACCTTGTGGCTTTAGCAACAAACATTTTATAATTAAATATATATATATATATATATATATATATTTTAGAATTTTTCATTGTTACTGATACATTATACATCATTTGAAGTTATAAAATAAATGAGACTAGTGCTGCAGAATCAAAGTTGATCAGAGAACATAATACACTGTATATATGCAAAATTTAGAATTTGTCAAGATTTCAACAAATGCTTACCAAGGACTTATTTATGAAGTTAAGTGCATGAAATTTTGCATAAAAGTTTGTAATTATACAAGGAACATAATTATAACAATGATTTATAATAGGTCAATGCAATTTTTTATAGTTATAAGGGTTCAAAGTTAATTTTTTAAAAACCATTTAGGTATACATTTTTAATAACATAAAAAATATATATATATATATAAATTATTTTAATTTTATAATTTTATTTTTTTTACATGCAGAATATTATAACAGAAACAACAAAACGTAAATCATAGTTCTAAGTTATAAAATAACTAAATTATGAATTTTTTATAAAACCCTTACAATATTGGCAAAATGGGCTTGGAGTTTTTCGCTAGTACTTTACTAACATGGACTGGAGTTTTTGGCACCGACCAACATTTTTGTCCAGAGTGCAAAGGGTTAATAAACAATAATCACAACTACACAAACATGAAAATTATAAAATTCGGTTCAAAAAGCAAAAGACTAGATTCTCAAGAATACCTTGAAATTTATAAACACAACCAAGAAAATCCCAACAATTTAATCAACACTATGTTAATACAAAAAAGAAACCCAATATTCAAAACAATTATACATATAAGAAATAACACACACAATGACAACTAACCACTAAATCACAAACATTTGCCAATTTAACATATGTTTTCTTTATAATAATATTTTATTTAATTTCATTTGTTTTGTAACAGTTTAGAAAGTTAACATCTATGAAGGGCATAATTGCCGAAACTGGTCAGTGTTAATTCAATAAAATGTTAAAAGGTGCTCAATTGTTATTTTATATTATAACTTAATTATAAATAGCAGCCCTAGGAATTACAACTTTTCTATAAATATATTATTATAAAATTACACAAAATAACTTATATTAAACCATATGGTTGCCACATTTATTTAGGTAAACTCTAATTCTACCATTAAAAATATCAGCTACGGATTAATGAAAATTAATTAGCCTCAAAGCTTAAAAAATGAAAAATTATAATGAGAAACAGTTTTCCACCTCGGCAATAAGAATGTACTGGATGATCTAACGTTACGATAAGGTAGATACAAATAAATATTACTAAGCAAAAAAAGGACTATAAATGCCGTTATTTAACCCGCCATCGGTAGCGTTGCTAGGTAGCACCTAACAAAAACAATCGTTGTATTGAAAAGTTTGTTGTCTTAAGACTTAAGGTCTTCCGCTTCTAGGTATTCTCAAATGAGAATATGAGTCACATTTTTACCACTGTACGAGTATGATTCATCGTTACTTGACGTGTATAGGAGTGGGGGAAGTGCGCCATGTCTGGGTAGTTAGTCAGCGCCTAGCCACGATACCAACCGCGTCGTAGACATTGTTAGTTGCCGCCTCGTCTCGATACCGTTGACGTTATAGTTTTGTTTTATTATTAGTGTTTTTATTGTGTTAGATTTAGCTTATAATGTCTTATTATTATAGTTGTATTATTATTATATGTTTTCACCAAGAAGATGAAATAATGGAGTGAATATTTGTGTTATTTCATTGGTTTTTGTATTTTATATATAATTCTTGACAACTAATTATAAGTTTTTTTAACAACCTTTAGCTTTTTTATTTGATTCCTTTTTATAATTTTAGATAATACGTTTTTAAAATACAATCATTGAAACTAGTAACAATTTTAAGTTTATTTTCGTATACAGCCTAAAAGAGTAAACAGAGAGAGGTACAAAGAGAATTGGACTATTTGCAAAGTTTATCAATGTGTGTAGATTATATTATTTACTCAAATATATATAAATAACAACTATATATTTATATTATTTATATGCCTTATCCTAATAAAACTTTAACAGTTTCGTAGTTTCTCGTAATTCATCACAGATATGACTACATAAAATTTGACAGTAAAAGTAACAGTTATAAGGTGTGAAATTTATTTTTTCGATAGTACATATGACAAAAAAAATTAAATGTGCATACCTAGAGATAAAGTAAACACTAAACAAATAATAGAATGCAATTTTAATAGTTAAAACAAACGCATAAACAACAAAAACACAAGAATAACAGATGTTAGGTAGCGCCTATACACGCTACCTCTCGTGGCAGTTGAAACAACGCTACCGATGGCGGGTTAAGACTTTATAAATAAATGAAATCATGAATAACTCTATGCACTTGTTGGATAGAGAGTTAATAATGCTGAATTAGAAAAAGGAGGACCACTGCTCTACCGAAGCAGACGATAGGCAAAGGGGCAGAAATAAAAGAATCAATAAATTTACTTATCTCAGAGGTTGTTTGACCACTTGTCGAAAAAAGAGTACTTAATGACACTTCTGAGAGTCCAGTCCAGTTGTTCTAGGAGGATGATGAAAGGCCGCGGAAGCATGTACGTATGAAATCAAATTATTTATTGTCACTATTACATTTGCACTGTTACTGGATATGCTGTAGCAAACAGGTGGTCAATTTATTAGAATGTCCAGAAGATCGACCACGCACCGTACAATGAAGGTCTTGGAGGTCTGGAAGTGAATTGAAGAACACTAAAGAGCACTGAATTTAATTTTAAAATGAATTGAAAATTTAGAAATAGAAAAACTTTTAAAGAATTGAAAACAAATTTATAAAACAGAACAACTAATTAAAAAATTGTGTAACAAGGGCAACAGAGGCCCTTGACAGAACAGTCAGAAAGTGAGTTGTTGGACAAAGTTGGACTGTGAATCTCACAAGGTCGTGTGGACCTTACCCGAGGGGAGTCTATTTGGGATAACCAATGAGAGCTCGAGTTTGATATGGGGTGATGTGTATTCTTGGGCTAGATAACTCGCTCTTGGTTAGAGTTAAATGTAAATTAAATAAATCAAATACTAAAATTACGTAATACATCACATATATACAATTATTTTATTACCTAACATACCGGCCACCTTGAAGTTAGTAACTTCAATAGAGAGATAAATGGAAACATTAAATTTGTACACTAATAGAGTAATAGTGGCTAAGGTGTTTCAAAACTATAACCTAAAATAAATTATAAGTTACATGGTTTAAGATTACATAAAAGTCTTAAAATTAAAAGAGTCCAGTTGGTCCACTGGCAGAGGGAAGACCTTAACTGCAGGTTGAATTTAAGTCCCTGAAGAAGTCTTGATTGTGACCACTCGTATAGTACCGTCAGATCGAGGGTGAACGTTAGTTATCCGCCCAAGAGGCCAGGTGAGTGGTGACGTCGAGGAGTGCACCAAGACGAGCTCTTCAGTTTTGAGATTCTCATAGGGAGTAGTTCATTTGGAACGTTGCTGTAGAGAGTGGAGGTACTCCAATTGCCAGTGGCACCTTCAGAGAGATAAGGTTCTGGTAGAGCAGCCAGAGGAGCACCAACCAAGAAATGACCAGGTGTTAAAACTAAGGTTTTGGAAGGGTCCAAACTAAGAGTGGTAAGAAGGTTAGAATTTAGCTTCGCCTCTACTTGTATTGACAAGAGTCTGAAATTGTGGTAAGGTGAGCACGGTTTCATTAATCACTCATTTGAGATGGTATTTTGCACTTTTAACCGCACTTTCCCACAGTCCACTCTGATGAGGTGGGGCTGGGGGGTTAAAATGGAAAGTAATTCCTAGGAAAGAGGTAAAATGAACAATTTTGTCCTGTGCATCAGGTGAGAGTTGATTCATGAATCACTTTTCGTAGCACTGATTCTGTGCCTACGAAGTTAGTTCCACAGTCTGAATAAATATCTGAGCATAGACCACGTCTAGACACAAAACGTGTAAGAGAGGCAATAACGCCTCCCGTAGTGAGATCAGTCGTGATGTGTCTGTCTCTGTATGAACCGCTGATCATTTATCAGTCTCTGTATGAACGGCTTTAATGACTATGCAAATAAAAGTGCACAAGTAGACTTTAATGTGTCGCATTGTCCTGAGATTGTGAAACTTGACAGTGAATGCTACATCATGCTTAATCATGATAGCTAAACGCTTTATGCAGCTGCTATGGGCTCAAGGCCTGAACTGGGATGAATCTCTCTCTTCTGATCTCGCCGATAAATGGCACCTCCTATTTATTAACGATACTAGTCGTTATCCCTCTCAACATAAGATACCTTGAGTATTTCCGCTAGCCCACGCTGCTGTAACACATAGCTGTTGATAAAAACGGTCAATCTGGCTTAACACGATATGAAGGTAAATCACCCATAGGAGGGGTTTTGTTTTTGGCTTATTCTTAAAGCACACAAGACACTGGAAAATACGTGAGCGAATAGCACTTCTAGGACATAATATCCAGAATTTGCTTGTTAGTAGTGCTTGTGTTAATTGAGGTCCAGAATGGAGATGAGTATGATGATAAAAGTCTATCAACAGATTTACAACATGATGCCGTTTGGGAAGCACAATGGGATGACGTATGTCATGTGAGAGATTACATTGTGACAATCTACCACCAACACGTATAAGTCCGTCAGAGTCTAGAAATGGAGTCAATTTTCTGGATCACACAGAGTCTTTCCTAAGTGATTTAATGTCCTCACTAAAGGCAGAACGTTGCACTAGTTTGAAAACAGTTAATTCAGCAACATTAAATTCACTGACGCGTAAATGTCCAAGGATACCTTTTTTTGATCGACACAAGATAACAAAGCGTAACACATATGCTAAGACCCGAGTGAGTTTTACCCATGAGGAATATTTTGAGAGTATTTTCCATTCGCAAATTGAGGTTCCATCAGAGTGAAGTTAGGAATCGTCCATTGAGGCTTAGCTAGACGTATCCATGAAGGGTCGTAACAACACAGTGGGTGGTTAATGAGTTGAGATGCAAGAACATCTCGGGAAGCACAACCGGATCGGTTATCCATACCTTTAATATGTCGCCAATGATAACCAGGGATGATTTCTTGAGTTTGAGCGACACAATTTGCTACAAAGATTTTTAATCTGTAGTGTGGTGTTGGTAGCCATACCAAAGAGTCACACCAGAGTTCATTAATCTTGAGGTGAGAAAACTGTCTAAGGCAAAAATCCATTAGCTTGGCCAAAAGATAATATCTACAGTGTTCTAAACAAGATAGGGTCATCTTTTTCAGTGGGGCCACACGAGTTTTTAACAACATTTTTGCAACCACATGCAAGCACAACCACATTCTGAGGCATCAGAAAAGCTGTGGAGTTCAATTACAGCAGCGTGGTCTAGTGAAAATGCTTGAGGTATCTTAAGTAGAGAGGGATAATGACTAGTATCGTTAATAAATAGGTGCCATTTATTGGCGAGATCAGGAGAGAGAGATTCGTCCCAGTTCAGGCCTTGAGCCCGTAGGAGCTGCATATAGCATTAATGGAGCTAGAAAACCACACGAATCATACAATTTAGCAATGAGACATAACATAGATTGTCGTTTTATGTAATTTGTCTGCCTCATAAGCATAGCGAAAGCAGTCCTTTTCAGGATACCAGTGTAGACCCAGGATGGAGAACTGGTGAAGTTGAGCTTCTTGCAAGACACTAGGAGTCTCCAAATGTTCGGAAGGGAACCTGTCTAGGAGCTGGTTGGAGTTGAACGCCTACTTTCAAGGTTCGAAGCCGCCACGACCCAAGAGTTGGATGAGCTGGTCTTGAAGCTCGAGAGCAGCTTCCAATAGGTATGACGTAGTGAGTGAGCAGCCTGAAGGAAGTCAGCACCATCATCTTTCACAAGTTGAGTCAGAGTTTTGATTGCTAAGTAAGGAGAGCTGTTCATCCCATATGTGACAGTGGTGAGTTGAAAGGTAGAGATTTCTGTGGCAGGGTCATCACGTCACAAGATAAGTTGAAAACGTTGGTCGTCAGGATGGATTTTTATCTGACGATACATCTGACGTATATCACATGAGAACACTATTTTATGAGACCAGAAATTCAAAATAATGTCACAAATATCAGTCTGTAACTTTCTACCGGTGACAGGAATGTTACTACTGGCATCAAATACAGTCCTAAATTTTGTTGTACTACTAGAGTCTTTCAACACGTCATGATGGGGAAGAAAATAGTGAGGGGTGTCATCGACATGATCTATTTTGGTAATATGACCAAGAGATTTATATTTAGACATGAACTTGATATTTAGAGTTGAGCGAACTGAGGTTGTGTGGTAAATTTTTATTCAAGAGAAGGTAAATGCTTTTCAGCAGTAAACCTAGAGAGGCCAAGAGTAGAGGGATCCTTTTTGAATGGAAGTCGCACAACATAGTGACCGGTTCAGTCACGAGTATGAGTTTTTACAAAGTATTCGTCTCAAGTGAGTTCTTCTTGTGATTTAACACTGATTGGAGGTGCTTCTTCTTGCTGCCAGAATCTTTGTAGAGATAAGTGTAAGAGATCATCCGTAGTGGACAATAGAGATATTGAAACATTTACAGCAGCGTCTGTAGTCGAAACACAGGGAGCTTGACCCATGAGTACATAGCTTAAGTTTGTGCCTATCACATGAGGCATATGAGGTCCAAGAGAATGATTTTCCTGAGTAAGAATTAGAGGTAATAGATAGCTACCTATTAGTACATCAATGCCACCAGGTAAGTGAAAGGAAGGGTCAGTGAGTGTATAAGGCTTGACCTTATACCCCGCTTCAGATGAGATATGAGTGCATGGTAAATCCATTGAGATTTTATTTAAAAAATGTATTTGATGATTGTTAGCCAGAGAACGGCCAGAGAGTTTCTAAATTTAGCTACATTGCTCCTATTTTAGACGAGGAGTGTTGAGTGAGTCCAAATATTTTTAGTTTTGAAGCATGTCGCTTGTCATTCAAGATATTAGCAGCATGTTCAGAGAGATGTTCACACATAGAGACCGTGTCAAGTAGTGCTCTATATACGTGAGAAGTGGTCAACTTAGTTAAAGTTGTACCAAGTAACACAGTATAATTACATGAAGAGAGAGAGAGCTCAAGCTACTTAACACATCAGCAAAAGAGACAAAGAGAGATGAGGTAGTATTTACAACATTAGAGGTAACATTAGGTTGACCTTGAGATTTAGAGGGTGCATGAGTAGCTCGTAAAGATTGACGAGGGAGGTTAACATCAAAATACAGCATTATAAGATGATGTTTGTTACATGTGGATTGCGATTGACAATCTTTCGAACTGTGATTACCAAGGCATGAGAAACAACGGTAGTGTTGTTTTACCAACTCGTGTCTTTCATGAGGTGTCTTGTTTTTAAATACATCACAAGCATATATTTTGACCTGTTTTGTTACAGGCAAAGCAGTGCCAGGTATTGTATTTATTAGTTCCCGACTGTGAATGGGGACTGGTTTGTGCTGTGATCATAGAGACACCACTAGATAAAAATTCACCTTTTTTACCAAAGTGCTTTTTGGTTGAGTTTGTAATTGCGATGAAACCTTTTTGTTCACAAAAGGAGTTGTGTTTATTAGCGTATTCAGTTTGTGAGCACTCAATGTTCAAATATTTTACTAATTCTTCAACACTAGGCAAAGAGTGAGGACTAAAGTCTTCATTCAAGTTAGGTCGAAAACTTTCAAGTTTTTTACAGAGCTCATTGTCAAGTTTGCACAACAATAACGCAGATAAAAGCGGATTGTTTTGAGTAACATCACATCCCAATGCCACTGAATGTTCAGTAAAAATGTTAACGAATTGTCTAAGTCTTTTCAAAAACGTAGCACTAACAGAAGGTAAGTCTAAGAGTTGATTGAGGTATAGAGATTGCAACCTGCAAGTATTGTGATATATATCTCGCGGTAAATTATGAGCCGCGAGATAATTAGGGGTAGACAGAGTCAAACTTTTTACTAAGGTCAAAGCGTAACACTGTAACACACTGAGTAAGTACTGGAACTTAGCTACACTACATAGCTTGCGTTCCGATGAATTGTCGTATCAAACAGATCTATAAAACTTGTCCACATTAAGAGGTCACCAGCAAACTTTTTCAAATATATTTTTGGTAACCTAACTAAAGAGGCTCCAGAGTGTAAAAAAGTACTGCTATCACTTAGCGAGCTAGGTGTTTTTGGTGCGGGAGGAGGCATAAATACGTCTATGATAATTGACAAGTAGGCGAACAAAGTTTAAATTTCATCTTGATCAGACGATAAAGTTTCATCTGATACACTATCTTCAGAATCTAGAACTAAAACACGTTGGAGGTTGTTATCAAAATCAGCCTTTTTCTTTTTTATTTCATTAGAGAAGGCATTTAGTTATTTAATTTGCACAGAGGTTAGAGGTTCAGTTTGGTTAGAGAATTCATCGAGAATGCACTTCAATTTGTTGAAACGTACTTTGAGAAGAGAAAATCAAAATCAAAATATCTTTATTCATAAAAAGTACATACAGAGTACATTGAATAGTGTCATTTACAAGAAACTAAATATAAGGACCTACATTAGAATACATTGTTTTAGTTGCAATCTTCAAACTCATCAATTGCATACAGTGTCAAATCAATTAAAAACTGTTTTAGCACTTGAGAAAATTTGTTGTGAGATTCAAAAGTTCTTATATTATGAGGAATACTGTTCAAAAATCTGAGACCGTTAAAATATATATTCTTTTTAAAAAACTGTAATCTATGTTGAAAAAATATAGTTTCATTTTTTTCTTCTTGTGTTATAGTTATGTGTCAGATTTGAATGTCTTAAATTGCGTTGTTGATTCTTTTTAACATACATTATTGTTTCATAAATATATTGACCATATACTGTTAATATGTTTAGTTCTTTAAACAATTTTTTTACAGATGCATCTGACTTTAAGTTAAGCATAATCCTAATTGCTTTTTTTTAGTTTTTAAAATCCTATCTAAATTTTCTTTCTTTGTTGCACCATAAACACAAATTCCAAAGGTTATATGAGAGTGTATATGAGAAAAATATATCTGTTTTAAAACTGAAATGCTACATATTACTGCCATTTTTCTTAATGCATATAATCCAGAGTTTATTTTACCTAGAATATAATTAATATGGCCATTCCAACTCAATGAACTATCAATGAGTAATCCTAAGAATTTCATTTCCTCTTTTTTTCTATTTCTATATCATTTATGGTAATTTGAGGAGTCACTTCTAGTCTGCCTGGTTTTAAAGTGTATATATTTAGTTTTCTCTGGATTAAGAATCAAATTAGGGTCATTAAGATGTTGCTGAATATTTGCCAATTCGACAAGTGACTTTATATCAACATCTTCTTGTGAATAACCAGATATTTTTAGGGTTAAATCATCTGCATATAGACATACATATGTTAAGGGGGAAAAACTTAATTTGTTGTTCAGACCGTTTAGATAACATATAAATAGTAAGGGACCAAGAATTGATCCTTGTGGTATCCCATACTTCACTGGTTTTAATGTGGACCTACTTCTTGTAATGGTTTTAGAATTTTTGAAAACAATTTCAACATATTGTTGTCTATTCTGCAAATATGATCTGAACCAAGCCAATGAAGTGCCTCCAATGCCCAAGCTTTGCAAGATAGTAGGAGAGTGGAATGACAGACACTGTCAAATGCCTTTGACAGATGCATGAAAATACCAATGACAGTTTTACCTTCATCTATTGAATTTATTATTGAATTGACAAAATCGGCTGCTGCTGTTATTGTTGATTTTCCAATCCGAAATCCATGTTGTTCATTTTCTATAACTTTATTAGATTCAAGGAATGAGACAAGTCTGGTATTTACTACTTTTTCAAACATTTTTGAAATTACTGGAAGAAGTGAGATGGGCCGATAGTTACTTACTTGTGTGGAATCACCTTTTTTATAAATTGGTAAAACTTTGGCAATTTTTAATGGATTGGGGAAAATTCCAGATGAAAAAGAAGAGTTTACTAGGTGAACCAAAATATGACTTAGCTGTTTATATGAATGTTTTATTACTGTCATAGGTACCCCATCATAACCACTGTAATTTTTATTTTCGAAAGAATTTATAATTTGCTCAATTTCTTTTGTGTTTGTTGGCTGTAAGTGGAAAATATTTTTAATAGTTAAAACTGAGCTATCTTTTCTATTATTTAGTTTGTTATGGTCAATAGGAAACGTATTTGTACAAGAATTTGCTATACTTATAAAATAATCATTGAATATGTTTGATATGAGTTTGGGATTTGTAAATGCAATACTACCATCTTTTATTATAATGTTTTTATCTACATTAATTCTTTTACAGCCAATTTCTGTGTTAATTATATTCCACGTAGTTCGCGGAACATTTTTGGAATTTTGAATTTTATTATTAACAAAGTGTTTTTTTTGCATCTATTATTTTCCTCTTATAAGCTTTTTGTCTGTATTTAATTTCTTCTAATAATTTACTATTTTAAAAATTCTTGAAAGTTTACATAAACCTATAATATTCATCTTTTCCTCTTTAAGCTCATCATTTATCCAGCTCCTTTCTCTTAACTTAATTTTAAAAACTTTCTTTGGAAATGACATATTAAAATATTGAGTAAAAATAGTATTAAAAACATTGTACTTTTTTTCCACTGGAGCAAAGTATACCTCTTTCCATGTCTCTTGTTCTAAACTCATTTGGAATGATTCATTGTTTATTTTTGAGAAATCATGGCGTATATCTGATAAATGTTGGTTGTTTTGGTTTCTATTCACATTTAAAATTTCAAAGATCTGTCCATCATGGTCAGATAGCATAGTAATCAAACCTTCAACTCTTACATGATTCTTTCTCATGTTAGTTAAAAAATTATCCAGTGCAGAAATTGAACTATTAAAAACTCGAGTTGGAAAATTAACTGAGTAATACATATTATTGCGTTTTAGAAGATGTTTCAAATTAGTATGATCTTTACTATTTACTAACACATTAATATTTAAATCCCCTGCAACTATGATTTGAGAGTTGTTTCTGTTTATTTTTTCTATTAAATATTCTAACCTGTCCAAAAAGATATCTACATTAGAGCTGGGTGATCTGTATATGCCTACTAGAAGTTACACGTGAGTAAATGACACTGTTAAAATTACCCACATAAGGAGGCTTGGTGAGATAATTAAATACCTTATTTCAAGAGATAGTAATACAAACAAAAAAGCCAGAAACATCAATAGCATAAATAGGCCTATTCTTTTGTAAACAATGAAACACGAGATATTTAATCAATTAATAAGAAGTCTCAGAAGATCAAAAAGAAGCCTAATCTTAGTTATTAACATAGTTTTAAAGAGAATGACACAAAAGCAATCTATGAATTTTCACAAACTTTAAAAACATAGAAAATGATCAAAGGGTAAGTTTTCTTTCCTTTGGAAAACACAACAATAAACAATTTTGAACAAATTTGACAGTTATATTCAAAGAGAATAAATTAGTTATTGAGTGAGTGAGTTTGACCACTTGTCGAAAAAAGAGTACTTAATGACACTTTTGAGAGTCCAGTCCAGTTGTTCTAGGAGATTAACGAAAGGCCGTGGAAGCACAAACGTAACGAATCTCCAGAAGACCGACCGCGCACCACCCAATGAAGGTCTTGGAAGTCTGGAAGTGAGGTGAAGAACACTAAAGAGCACTGAATTAAATGTTGAAATGAATTGAAAATTTAGAAATAGAAAAACTTTTAAAGAATTGAAAACGAATTTAGAAAACAGAACAATTAATTAAACAGTTAAAAAATGAGTAACAAGGGCAAGAGAGACCTTTGACAGAACAGTCAGACAGTGAGTTGTTGGACAAAGAGCTGGACTGTGAGTGAGGCTCACGAGGTTGTGTGGACCTTACCGAGGGGAGTCTATTGGGATAAACAATGAGAGCTCAAGTTTGATATGGGGTGATGTGTATTCTTGGGCTAGATAACTCCCTCTCTCCCTTTTGGTTAGAATTAAATGTAAATGAAATAAATCAAATATTAAAATTACGTAATATATCACATATATACAATTATATTATTACCTAACAGCACTGCTAATTTAGTCAAGGAAAAAATACTTCGTAATACTATTGTTGAATAATCCAGCAGACAAGTATGATTAAACTTTTTAAAATATAGATAACGTAATAATTTATTTTGAACTATTTCCAACTTGTCACTTTCAGGTTAGGTTAAAGGGCACTAGGCCAGGAATTAGTATATTGGAGAGATAGGACATCAGCAAACTTACCTTAAAAGACAAGTTCACTAACACCAGAGTAGTAGTAACAAACACAAAATAAACACAATCTCACAAATTTTCAATACCACTGGCATTTGAATAGTGGAAGCCATTTCAGTCTCTCTCTTTCTACTCACCTGAAGAAAATGCCAGTGGTATTGAAAATTTGTGAGATTGTGTTTATTTTGTGTTTGTTACTACTACTCTGGTGTTAGTGAACTTGTCTTTTGAGGTAAGTTTGCTGATGTCCTAACTTGTCACTTTCGAAATTGGGACTCGGAAATCCAAACTACTGAGCAGTATTCTAATTTACTTTGAACTATTGAGAAATATTCTTTTAAAATGACATCAACATTTCTAAATGGACCCAAAATTCTTTTCATGACCCCAAAAGCCTATAAGAATCAGTCAATACATAATTTACATGATCGCAAAAGCTTAGACTTGAATCGAAAAACACGCCCAAATTATTGATTCTACTAACCAACATCAGTGGGGTGTTATTAATATTGTAAATAGTTGGGGTCAATCTCTTCTTCCGAGAATAAGTCATAGAAAAACATTTATTAACATTAAGATAATTTATTAGAAGAACACCATCAGCTGACCTCTGCAGAAGATGAGTATCAGTATGAACTTTAATTGGTCTGTATATCTTCACATCATCGGTAAACAACAAACATTTAGAGTCAGTTATGCAATTCGAAAGATCATTAATAAAATCAAGAAGAGAAGAAGGCCTAAATTAGATCTTTGTGCTACGCCAGAACTTGTATAAATACCAGGCCAGGCTTAAATAATTGTACGAATTATAATGACAAACTAAAACAAACTGAGAACGATTTTGCAGATATGATGCTAACAAACCACAATACTTAACAGAAATACCTAAACCAAATAATTGTTGTAACAAAATATCATGGTTCAACTTATCAAAAGCTTTGGAAAAGTCTGTTTATATAACATCCACTCTTCTGCCAAGATCCAACTCAGATGATACATGAAAAGTAAATGTCATCAAGTTAGTCGTTGGAGAACGCCCAGGCAGAAATCCATGTTGGTTGGGACTTATTTTAGATTTTACCACAGCACAAATCTGTTTGTACAATAGATGTTCATAAACTTTAGCAAAAGAATTTAAAATTGTAACGGGCCTATAATTTTCCACCTTCGATTTATCGCCAGACTTATGTATTGGAGTTATCTTAGATTCCTTCCATTTCTTTTGAAATTGACTCGAGGCAAGTGAAAGGTTAAACAAATAACACACTGGTTCTGCGAGGACCTCACCACAACCCTTTACAATATATGCCGGAATATGGTCTGGTCCCGGAAATCTTTTCGATTTCAATCCCTTAATGATGTTTTTTTTCTCCTTTTTTTCTCCTTATTATACTTTATAATAAAGTATAATTTTTTCCTTTTTCATTCATCAGCAATTAAGAATAACATTTTTTATTTCATTGACACTCTTCATATACATGTATTGTTAATGTAAATATTGTTGGATAGAAGATATTTCTCTCTCTCTCCCTCTCTTACCCTCTTAATCTCGTGCCGTTTGGCAACACCTTCTCTACTCCTCCCAAAAGCAAGCAAAGTATGGCTTTCTTGATGAAGGCATGTCCGTGGATGCTGGGGGCCATGGATCTCCCTAGCAAGTCAAAAATATTGTGCTTCTTGACAAGTTTTCTGCAGTTTTTAACATCTTCACGTGAAATAAACAAGGTTGCCTCTTTACTCATTTGTGTGACATGCGTAGCAATTAAAATCGTTCTGAAACAAAAAGTTGATCCATTAAAACACTGTTAGTGGTTCATTTAAAAAGAAACGTTTTATCGCATTCATAATAATGTTTGCTGGAACCACAATCAAACTGACATTGATAAATTTAGCTTTTGTGGTTAGATCACAAGGTCATTATTTTATTAATAGAAAAGGCAATAAGAAGACAAATCGTCACAATGGAATAAGTATGATTTTTATATTTCTATTTATCCATATTTTCCAGGTAATTTCGTAGTCTCCATTTTAAAATAACACAACTTTTATAAAAAAAAAAAAAAATGGACATAACACACTATTACTTATTACTATCAAAAACATAATTTAATTATTCATTATCATGACATCAATCACCTCCAACATAACATATGTATACTTGAATTGAAGCTCTCGGTCTGAAACCTCCAGGAAAATTCATAACAGTTTACTTTTTTCACTTATAAACAAGATGGTGGCCCTTTTTTACCCTAAAATTGCCCCAACGTATTTACTTGAGAAAAAGCTTAAGTAAAATTTTCAAACCTTCCCAGTTCTACACTTGTA
Organism: Stictocephala bisonia; assembly: GCA_035578905.1. Taxonomy (NCBI): domain Eukaryota; kingdom Metazoa; phylum Arthropoda; class Insecta; order Hemiptera; family Membracidae; genus Stictocephala; species Stictocephala bisonia. Next base: position 104,817 of record JAQJVL010000260.1, on the reverse strand, counting down.
ACAAACGAACATTTTATATACATATTTTAGCTTAAAATCTTAAAAATTTAGGGTATCAGGGGCCAAAAACTGAAATTTTTGAAAATGTAAATTGTTTAATACTGATGTTATCTATTCAAGTGGGGTATCAATTTAAAGCTATTTTCTCATGAATTTAAATATACCATCATATTTTGAAAAGGGCAAATATTAAGGACTATATATATCCCCAAAACAAACAAAAAATCTTCTAAACCCAAATTAATGGTAGTACTAAAATAAAACACCAAAGTGAGGTATCAACCTATAGGTATTTATCTCTTAAATCACATTATACCATTAAATTTGGGAAGAGACATCATTTAAGGGCTCTCTCCCCCTTCCCCAAATAAAAAATATGCTCAAAAACCCAAAATTGAGTAATTTTAAACTAATACAACCAAGTGTGGTATCAAATTCAAGGTATTTTTCTTTTAACCACTAATATACAATCAGATTTGAGAAAATACTATATTTATGGGCTCCATTTATTTATAGCACTATAGCCAGGGTAACTAAGAGCCATTAATCTTAACTTGGAATCCGAACCATGTAGTATTGGTCTGATTTTCAGTTAACTGACAAGCCTGTTATTCAGTTCTCTCCCCAACACATCCGGAAAATGATTACCACCCAACATGGAAACCCGAGATTCTCTACTAGTGTCCACACCAATGGCAACTATTGAGAGGATGCCATGTCGGTATTAATAGGACCTACAACCTCTTACAACACTTTGTCCCCCAGTAGCTGTTACAGTTCTGCACCACTACTACTTTTTTATCTTAATAAAAAAGATAAAATGTTATTTTGAAAAAGTTGTATTTAGTCCTTTGAGGATCAGCAGATGACATACACCCGTGTATGTCATCTGCTGAGCATGTGACTGCTGTATTGACACTAGCACTGTATTTGTCTTCTAGTAACACTGTACATGTCTGGGAGGGTGGGTTGGCCCCTAGCACTGTATTTGTCTTCTAGTAACACTGTACATGTCTGGGAGGGTGGATGGGCCTCTTGGAGCTTTGTCTCGGATATCTCACTACCTTAGGGCTCTCAATTGTGATTGGAATTGACCACAACGTGAACTTGCTTAAGCCTACAAGTGAGGTGACAGACTTTTCGAATATCCTCCGTAGTTTTAATATCTATGCAAGTATTATAGGGCCTACAAGAAATGCAGCTTCCCTAGATACCTTTCTAACTAATCTGGATATATGGAATTACAATGTTGCAATAAGCCAAGATCAGATTTCTGATCATAAATATGTACTAATAAATGTTGCCTGTAATGGTATGCCTAGTGTAGTTAAGACTAATGTTACAAAGACTTACTACTTCCAAAAACACTAAATGTGGACATAATGAAAAATCACCCAGCACATTCATTAGAAAGAAAGATGGAATTGTATATTTAATTCATTTACTTCATAATTCCTCCAATATATTAGCTGTTGTTACCATGTATTCATATTATTCACTAATCATTAGTAACATTATTGATATTGAGATATCAACACACCAACTGCTTTTATTAAAAAATTATAAGTTATTTTAAAAATAATATGGTAGAATGGGAAGGATATTCAATAGAGTTATGTTTTGTATTATGAACTAAGCCCGTTTCAATAAAAGTATTAAAACATTAATCCAAATTACCCTAAAAAACTAGCACATTTATATACAAGGCATTTTTTAAAGCAATAGGGATTTTGGAACAACTCCATCATAACTATGTGGTCAGCGTTCGATGCATGTATGCCGTGAACTGCTATCTGTTGGAAAACCATAGACACCATTACAGACCCATTCGATAGTGTTTATTACTTTTAAAATTCTTCCTTTGAATGAAAATACCAGCGACTGGGCTGTGATAGGTTTTATTAATGCTAAATACAAAAAAAGCTAACATTCACCAAGAGATCTGTGAAGTTTATGGAGAAAACACAATTACTGATGAGATGGTATAGAAATGGTTAAGAGCTTTTAAAGATGGCAAATCAAACACAGGATCTGATCCGATCATTTGGCTGGGATCAAACCATACAGCCCCGATCTTGCGCCCAGTGACTTTAATTTATTCTTGAATTTGAAGAAGTATCGTGGAGGTCAATGCCACGATAATGCTGACAATGTCAATGCTGGAGTAGCTGACCAGTCAGGTGGCAGATTTCTATGAAGAAGATTTCCAAAATCTATTTGTACGATAAGATAAATGCCTCAATATTGATGGAAATTATGTTCAAAAATAGTTTACGGTAGAGGCTTTCATATTAAAATAATTTTGTTACCAAAAATAAACTCAATTTTGTTTTATTCCAAAACCATACTTACTTTTAAAAATGCCTCAAACTTATGATTGACGTTACAAGACACTTGTCAATCCCTGAGTTCTACCCAACTAATAAAACAACTATTTGGACATATTTTGTGACAGTAGAATCAGTTGCTGTAAGTATATTTCCCAATTTTGCCGAATCCTGCTACAATCCTAGATTATCTATCTGTGACTTGAAATATACATAGATTACTACTAAACTATGATCTTTTATTGACTTCTAAGTCACCTGTGCAATATTACACAACACAATATTATTACAACTCTTAACTCTAGACGAGGCAAAGAACACCATTGGTATCGTTTTAAAGTGTTTCTCCAGTGGCAAATGATACCATTGGTATTGAATTTACAAGCCTACTTTTAGTGGCTATTTTGTCACACAAATTACCTTTAAAACCTATCATAATCAATAGTACAGTCAAAAATTTCCCGGAATCAATGTCCAGAGACGCACAGCGTGGTTGCCGGTGGGAATTTTGTCGTCTATCAGTTAGTACTACTCCTGGAGAAGGAATATAGGTATTGTGAGTATCGCCCAGCCGCCATTGCTCCTCCGAGGAGAGCACTTTTCGTGCATTAGCGTGTTTAAATTGTCGCGTTTTGAAAATTTATTTCATGAACAGTTAAAAAACACTAAATTTGGTTTTTTACTTCAAAAGTCATCTTGTGAGACACTTAAAATGTCAATTCAAGCTTACAGAATTAAGGCGATGAAGAAAAGCCAATTTTACGAAAGAAACAACAAACGTTTTCGTGAAGGTCACATAAACATTGAAGATGACTCTCATAGTGGACGCCCTTTGACTGCAACCGCAAATGACAACATTGAGCGAGTTCCGCAAACTGTCCATGCAAACTGAAGAATAACAATTGATGATATCGCATATAAGGTAAATTTATCCATACAAAAGTTCTTAGGCGCTTACGAGATGCCATTAGGAGGAAACGGCCTAAAAAATGAGCTGATAACAATTGAGTTTTGCTGCATGACGATACCCCTGCACATCGATTCTTGTTAGTATGTAACTACCTAGTCAAGCACCGAGTTACCACGTTAGAACATCCTCCATATTCGCTTGACCTCATGCCGGCCGATTTCTTATCGTTCATACGGTAAAAACATCAATAAAGGTAACCGATTTGCAGATGCTAAAGCTGTAAGTAAAAATGTGATAAAAGTATTGAAATACATTAAAAAAATAAGTGTCAAAAGTGTTTTGACCATCTGTACGATCGTAGGGACAAGTGTATTGTTGTAAGAGAAGAGTATTTTGAAGGGATAGGTTTGTAAGATCTTATTTTTATCCAATAAACATAGTTCAACCAATTCCGGGAACTTTTTGACTATACCTCGTATTATATATCATTCAACATGGAATATTCTTTTAAGTAAAATAATGTATTTAAGTAAAATACGGCAAACAGAATTTTCGTGAAAAAAGAAATATGAGTAAGTACAAAATTTGTACTCAACAAGTTTTCCCGCCACCAAGCGATTACAGCAAAATAATACACTTTTTCCCTAATATTTATGGTAGGTAATTTTTGTGTGGGAAAGAAGAGACCTACAACAACCCAGAACTGGGAATCTTCTTGGCAACAAAGCAAACCATTTGCATACTTTCTAGATCGTCAATATCAATGCCATTCAAATTTTATTTGAATCGATTTTTTTTTTTTATTTTCTGTACTGGTAAACGATACCAAATTGGTATCGAATTGTTTTTGACCTGTTACTTATTAACAGTATTGTTTATATACTTGATTCTTATATGTTCCTTCTTATACGGTTTGCATATGTTGAAATTGCTTGTAATATATTATTCTTTTCAAGATTTATGTTTGATTTTGTGTTATTGATGTGTTCTTGTTGATTTACAGTCATACTTTTACACATAAATTTAGTTTTAGATCACTGGGACATAATTGTTCAACTTTTTGTACAATCTTTTTTTTCTCAAATTTCATAAATACACTCCTGGACAAAATTAACGGAGCGTGTAAAAATTTCATTTTTTAGTTATTATTCACTCTATTATTGTTATGTGACAAATAAACTTAATAGAAATAAATATGGAAAACTCAATAACAGCTATTTACAGTTGTTTAACTCAAGATTTAATTAATAAAAATTTATCATTTAAAATTAGTAATTACTTCTACACTTTAGGTAAAGTAAAACAGTAATAAATAACTTAACATAGGAATGCACATTTTGCTGTTAGTTAGTAATGGGTATTACCCCCTTGCTTGAATGACTGTGCCTGGAGCCTTCTAGACATACTTTCGATGATATGTTGGATAGTTATAATGGGCATACCCCCCATTCCTCTTTCACTGCTCATTCCAGCTCTGCAAGGTTTGCTGGAGGTGGATTTCTAGCATGTGTTCAGTTTTTTATAGTGTCCCACACATGTTTTATTGGGTTTAGATACAGCTTCTTGGTGGTCATTCTAGGGTATTGATACCTACCTCTCTTAAGGAGCCTGTCACTGCTGTGGCACTGTGTGGTCTGGTGTTATTGTGCATTAGCACAAACCGAGGGCCAATGAATGGTGTGAAAATACAATATGTTCTTGGAGAATAGTCTCTACATATCTAGGGGCATTTAGAGCTGGTATACAAATGGTTACTAACTCGTTACACGCCTCATAATTTTGTCTACCTCAAAACATAAAGGAACCATCTCCATAAGTTACCTGAGGTGAGAAAAAGGCCTGTGCGAAGCATTCTCCACACACGATCACGTCCATTTGGAGACCTCAGACTATAGACAATAGACAATAAATAGACATTAAACTTTATTGACATAATCTTAGAGATTAGTACATTGCGTCATTATTGATTAAAATAAATACATTTTGCTTTTATGATTGGTTAGAAACAATATTCAGCCATTGGTAAATTCTTCCACAGTGTAGAAAGGCCTTTCTTGGAGCCACAGAGTCAATTGTTTCCCGAATCGGTGGGAGGGCTGGTTCTTGAGGTGTCCTGGTAGGTGGTTAAAGAAGGTGGCTCCTTTGTATGACGGTTTCTTCTTGTAGAGGCTTAGGTGGTGAGCAGGCAGTGGGAAGTCCCCGCCACGTCTTGTACTGTATTGGTGTAGGTCACAAAATCTTTGCTGAGATGTATGCTTTAACGTGTGCAGAATCACTTCTTTAATGTAGAGAGATACAACTGTCAGTATTTTTAGGTTTATGAAGTGTTCACGACAGCTTTCTTGGTACTTTAGGCCTGCAAGGCATCTAATTGCTCTCTTTTGATTGATCAGGATTCTTTCTAGATTTCCTTTGGACGTACCTCCCCAAGTGGCAATGCCATATCTTAGGTGAGATTCGAATAGAGCAAAATACGCTGTCTTAGCTGTGTCCAAGCCACTTATTTGTTTAATTCTTCGTATAACATAGTTTCCAGCAGACAGTTTTTTGCATAGTTGCTCAATATGTGGCTTCCATGTTAGTTTGTCATCAATAATTGTGCCTAGATATTTGGTGTTAGTATTAATTTTCAGGTCTGGCAAGGGTGTGTCATTATGTCTATGGAGGTTACTAAAGGTCATTTGCACTGTTTTTTTCTCATTTAAAACAAGTTCATTACTGGCACAGTATTGCTTAGTTTTGTTGAAGTAAGTTGATGTGTTGTGATGGAGTATTTCTATTGATTTATTTGCTATCGTTAAGACAGTGTCATCTGCGTACATAACAGTGTAGCAGATATCTCCCAGCCAGTTTGGCATGTCATTAGTAAGGAGAATGAATAGTAACTCTTGTTTCATCAGTTAAGAGTACTGCCTTCCAATTATCCACAGTCCAATTGACATGATTTTGAGCAAATCTTAGTCTCATTACCCGATGCCTTCTGGTGAGAAGTGGATCTCTGGCTGGTCTTCTGCTGCTTAACGTGACTTCACGGAGTCACCGATGTCTGGTTCTACTAGTAACTTGGACGTTCCTAACTTGTTATATTTTATTATTACGGTTACTTTTGAATTTTAATCTCAAGATTTACAACATTTCATATTTTACTTACAATAAAAATTATATACATAACACAGTTAAAAGCAAAGGTTATTTAGCTATTTCTGAACAAAACAATATAAAACATAAAAAAAACAGTGCAAAAAGTATTTTTTACAGGTTTTTACAATATTAAGCTCAATACAGTGAAAACTAGATTGCCACTTAAAAGTTTCTTAGCTGTCTAGGGTTAAAGACAAAATTAAGTTCTTACCTAAATGTTCCTGTAGTAAAACTACCTTGTTTATTTGGGAGACACCGATAATTTCCAACTATCTGAACTCTGTCACCAGGTTTGCACAAGTCCACAAGATCATATTCGCAAACTACATCCACAGAACGTGGTAGCTGACCTACAAAGAAACCAGTATTTATATAGTGATCAAAACTTACAAGGGATAGTTTTTACACACTATGTTCAAATAAACAGATTAAAAGCAACAAAAGTCTACATCACTCCAATAACATTTTGATATATTAGTAACAAATATGAGTTCTAGTTGATAATCATTCAATAGCTTAACACTATACATTATATTTTGATTACTTTTTAATTGTGAATTCTGTCAATGTCGAAAGCGCAATTTTAATTTTTATGGTATCAAATCAATCTATCAATTTTTTGATAGTTTTATAAAATTCCAGGGAAATCATTATGCTAGAGTAGGAATAGCTGTAAAAAAGAAGTTACTTGAATCTGTGATAACATTTAACCCTATAAATGAAAGGCTGTGTTATTTTAGATTTAAGGGAAAATTTCGAAACATATCTAAGATATCTTACTATGCCCCAACAGAGGAGGCAGACGATAATACCAAAGGATTTCTATGATACCTTAGAACAAGTTATGTTAAACATTCCGTCCTATGACTTAAAAATACTGATGGGGGATGCAAATGCTAAAGTGGGAAATGAAGAAATTTGGGAGAAGTATACAGGTGGTAATAGTTTGCATGATAACAGTAATGATAATGGAATGAGGCTTATTAGCTTTGCAAGTTCCAGGAACATGAAGATAATGTCGACAAAATTTCCCCGAAAAGACATTTACAAAAGTACATGGACGTCTCCCAATGGTCAAACGAAAAATCAAATAGACCACATACTGGTTGAAGACAGATATAAAAGTTGCATCACTGATGTGAGAAGTAGGAGAGGTGCAGAGTGCGGAACAGACCATACACTAGTCATAGCCAAAGTTAGACAAAAGTTATGTAAGGATATAAGAGAGAAACAAAGAGCCAAGCCCTTAGTAGATATTAGTAATCTGAAGAACCAACACATAAAAGCAAAGTTTGAATTAGAGCTAAAAAATAGATTTGAAATACCCAACAACATGGAAAAAGAAAATGAACAAATAGATATTAATGAGCGGTGGAACAAAATAAAAACTACGGTACAAACGACGATGAAAGAGGTAATAGGAACAAGGAAAGGACACAATAAGCCATGGTTCAATGAGGAGTGTAGAAATGCAATAGAAGAGAGGAAAAAGGCAAAACAAAAGTGGCTATTGAGTGAAACTCAAGAAAATAAAAATAATTACCAAAGACTAAACCAGGAAGTGAACAGGAGACTAAGAACTGCAAAAAGGAAGTTCTTGAGAGAACAATTGGAAAGAGCAGAAAAAGATAGAACATGTAACAATGCTAAGGACTTCTATCGGACAGTACGCTTTTTTAAAAAAGGATTCACTCCAAACAGTTTTGGGATCAAAGATGCTCAAGGGAGAGTAACGTGCAATCAAGGAGAGTGCCTCAAAATATGGAAAGAATATTTTGAGAAACTCCTAAATGGAGAAACAAGCAATGATAGTGCGAATGAAACATATCAAAATGCACAACCATTCATTGAAGAACCGTCATTGGAAGAAGTAAAGGAAGCTATAGCGTCACTGAAGAATGGGAAGGCCCCAGAAGATGGCATACCAATTGAAGCTTTAAAATGTGGAGGGAAGTCATTAAAGGAAGAGATTCATAAGCTCATTCTGAAAATTTGGAATGAAGAAAAATTACCAGATGAATGGAAGGTAGCGCTAATCGTACCAATTCATAAGAAAGGGGACAGACAGAACTGTAGCAACTATAGAGGAATATCTCTCATTAACACTTCATATAAAATTTTATCCAAAATCATGAACAACAGAGTATGGAGAAGAAATGCTGGGTGATCATCAGACAGGATCCAGAAGAGGTAAATCAACCACAGACCAACTGTTCATCTTAAAACAAGTCATCTCAAAGTACTGGGAATTTGACAAAACCACACATATCCTTTTTGTTGACTTCAAAAAAGCGTATGAGTATAAACCGTAAACATCTATGGGAAACACTTAAAGTATATGGAATACCAGAGAAATTAGTGAAGATGGCAGAGATTTGTATGGAAGAATCAAAATGTAAAGTAAAAATAAACAATGAATATTCAGAGACATTTGAAATAAACACTGGCGTATGACAAGGAGATGGATTATCACCTTTACTGTTCAATCTGGCAATTGAAAACGCACTAAAAAGAACAAAAAGTTTGAATGAGGGTCTGTGGATAGACGCAAAGATCAAATTATTGGCTTTTGCAGATGATGTAGCCTTGTTAGCCGAAAACGAGGACGGTCTCAAACGTCTGGCTGAGGAGCTCATTACTCAAGCAAAAATAGTAGGCTTAGAAATCAATGAGGAAAAAACCAAATATCTTAAAATAGAACGGAATGCATTAGAAATAGAGCAGGTTTTAGAAGTGAATCCATATAAATTCAATAGTTGTGAAAAATTCAAATACCTTGGTGTCACTATTGATCAACAAAATAAAGAAGAAACAGAAATCGAAACAAGGTTACTGAATGGAAATAGGTGCTATTGGGCCTTAGGAAAAATGTTGAAAAGTAAAACCTTATCAAGAAGAACCAAAGAACAAATGTACAAGACAATTATAAGGCCAGTAGTCCTATATGGCTCTGAGGTATGGACAATGAGCAAGAAAACAGAAAGGTGATTAGTAACCTTTGAAAATAAAGTATTAAGAGCAATATATGGGACAGTGAAAGAAGAAGAACAATGGAGAATAAGGAAAAATCAGGAACTTAGAGAATTGATTAAGGAAGCAGACATAGTAGCAGAAGGAAAATCAAGACGACTCAGATGGGCAGGCCATGTAAACAGAAGGAAGGAGGAATCTGTATTGAGAAGAGTAATGGAAGGAAGACCAGCAGGAAGAAGACCTTTGGGTCGACCAAGGCTGAGATGGAAAGATCAGGTGCAAAGGGATATGCGGAAAATGGGAGTGGAAGAAGAGATGATGCAAGACAGGAGGAAGTGGAGGCAAATTGTTGGCGAGGCCAAAAACCTTTTACGGTTTGAGTGGCCAACTAAGTAAGTAAGTTTATAAATTTCTTTAAGGAGTGGAAGGTATTCAACTTAAATATTTCTTTTAAGAATGGGTCGTTCCTAAATGAGAAAATGTCGGTTCTGCGGTTCCGATTCCAGTAAAACGTAAATGGAGAAATAACTTTCATATCAGAAATGTTTCAGGTATGAAAAGTGCTGATAAACAGAACAATCAAACGACAGTATCTGGCCACAAGATAAACTATGTATCTTTGTAAGAAAATATCTGCCCATAAATTGCCATTTCCTTATCAGTACGTGATTTAGCCGCGAGATAAACGAAATGTCTTAATCAGAAAATTCGCCCATAATCTGGCCACTTCCTTATCAGCTCGTGAAGAGACAGACAACATCGCGGTGGGAAGTCGCGGCAGGATGAAAACTCGCCAATGGGAATCGGTAAGTCGCTATAATCATACTACTTTAGTAAGGAAAAACTCAAGAAAGAAGAAAGAAAAACACTTAGAAGTTTAAAACTTATCATGAGCACTAAAACCAAAAAACCGAATCACTTTTTTATCTTTAGGTAAAAATGTTGCAACACCAAATTAAAATATGGAAGAGTAAAAATAATACTGAGCTTTCAAAAACTAAAATTGTTTTCAAATTTGTTTGCATGGAAAACTCTTACCAAAAAAAATTCAATGCTAGCCACTTTTAATACTAGGTGTGAACCAGAAATTAGAAAATGCTAATTTTAAATTTCCAGGAATTCACATGCAAAGGCAGTTAATTAAATAAAAGCCATTCAGTGTTTGTTCAAGAGTCCAGTCATCCTTTCAGCCTGAGCTCCACCCTTGATTATAGTGACCCTTTCTTATCACTTCCTGCCTGATAGAAAACACATTTAGAAATTTTCCATTCTCTTTACAACTCATCTAACATTTTGAAATTAATAATGCTTCTAGTTTTATTGTGTATTTTGAAAAATAAAAGGTTTTTTATGAAGAATTTAAGATATTAAGAGTTTATTTATTTAGGCTTGTTTTTAATAATGAAAAAACATTGCATAAATACCCCAGGGAATTGGATTGAAAAACAAATTTTTAAGATTATATATTGTATCAAAACTAAACAACATGACTCTTTAGCATTTTATTTTAAAATATTTAAATTTTATTTAAATTATTTTTTTCTTTTTACAAAGACTTGAAGGATTAATGTCTTAAATTGCAATGGCTTAATTAACATTTACAGACCCAAAATAGTTTATTATTTGTTAAATTTAAAACAAAGTGTATGCTGTAATTTCTAAAAACATTTATGGTATTATTGGCCGTATAGTTTTTTTATGAATGTGAGAAGTATTTATATTTTCTTAGTTTAGTATGGATAGTATGATCACTGATTAAGAAAGAACCACTAGTTCTCAATAGTTAATAGAGTAGTTTTTTCAATTAATTATATTATTATTTGTTTTTACTGTTTGTCTTTGAAGTACTACAATTACATCAACCTCTTAAATTTAGTTGTGGTAATTTCAATCAACTGTTGTGATTTGTATTTTAAAGTTTTATAACTAAACCAGACCTAAAATGACAGGTTATTTTTTAATTTTCTCTAGGCTTATAAGTTTTATAATTTCCTCAAGGTAAATTTCAATTGCATACTAATTTGAGCATTATATTCCACTTGGCTAAATTGTATACTTTTTTTAATTTAAAGTAAATACTTTCTTTGTGCAAAAAATGTAAAAAATCATACCCTGAGAATAAATAAAATGTTACCAATCTAGTACTTAGAAATAGTGTGTGTAATTTTATAGATTTGTAGGGTGTACTATGCTTCATATTGGAGAAATTGCCAAAGTACTTTGTACTGTTTTTACTGTCCGAGTTCACATTATTTGTTGAATCACTGATGTAAAGGTATTAGAAAAGTTTTCTCAGACGTACTCAAAAAGTACTCCGAACCAGGGACCAATATCAGTAGCGAACCGAACTGGAACCGAACCGAAAAAAATCTTGTATACCACTGAAAAAATGTTAGAAATTACAACAATAACAAAATTGGATTTATATATAATTAAACATGTTAATTTTGAATAATTTTATATTAAAATGTAATGCAATATTAATATTGTTTATTTATCATTCAAAAACGTATGTCCAAATTTACAAGTAATTATAGAAGGGTAATAAAAAAGAGTAAGATAACAATAAACTAACATGTTAATTTTCAGTAATTTTGAAAATAAAATCAGTATAGTATAAATTATATTTGGACTTTTTTTAGTATAAATACATGACCATACATTTCTCAATATAAAACAAATAAAACGTATTCATAAATTAACATAAAATATTAGCATTGCTAATAATTGTCATGTTAATTTGTGTTAATCTTTATGTGCGTAAATCAGTTACAGAGTTGTTAATTTCAACGTTTTCTAGGCCTTCTTCTGTGAACTCACCGCCGGGCTCCGGCATCGACAGAACTAACACTGTCACTGCAGTTGTATTCGTGGTCATTTTCACTCAATCAATACATAAGATCATCTTCAGTATTTTCTAATATATTTTCACTATCCGAATCACTCAATATTAAACCGTCATTAATATAAAGATCAATCTCACTACCTTATAAAGGTTCGCGACATGCCATGTTTACTCACTCTCTACTACTGTTTGTTTACATTAGTCAGCTGTCACAAAACTAGTTGGATATTTAATTTCTAATTTCCAAACTGCAGGTTTGCTAACCCAAACAATTTCCTGTTCTCATTTCCTGTTTTTATAACACACAGTAAACAACATTCTTGACTGCATACAACTGCTATCTAGTCGAAAAACTAAGAATTACTAGACGGCGAGACAGTCTTGTCGAAATATTTTACAGCGCTTAGCACTAGCGGCGAGATGGTCTCGTCCAAGTGGCCAATGGGTTGATAGATTACATTCTCATTATACAAGATGTAGTGAACAAATTTCTGTACCTCGGTTTAGATTAAAATAATCAACATCTTGTTTTCTTGTTACAGGAATGACTTTTCTAAATAAGCTACTACTTTTCTAATTAGAGATCTATTGTATCCTAAATTTGAAACAATTGTTAAACATTAATAATTAATGTTAAAAGCTGATATAATTAATCCACTCTACTATGGGACAGATTATTTTAATCTAATATCACTCACCTTTAAGGAACTACTAATAGGTTATATTGAAAATGTCTAATCCATCGTTCCTAATTTTTATTATTGATCTACCAAAAAGTATTGATTATCCACTAATTTTATATGCAGATGATACCACATCTCTTGTAAAAGCTGGGACAAATCATTTACTAACTCAATCAATAATAAATAATCTTAAACAGCTATGCTATTGGTTTGAAGTAAATGGATTGTGTCTGAACAGCTTTAAAACTCAAATACTTAGATTTAATACATACCAAAACAAAGAAACTTTTGTCGATAAAATAATATTTAACACCTGTCTTTTGTAGTCTTAAGGCTTTGTAAAAAGATGTACAGTATGTGACAATAACGATATATTCTATTCATTATTATTTTATTTTCATTATTCATCAGTAAGAAGCAAATCATCAAGATAGGGGCGAATGAGTGTGATGAGAGTAGATGAACAAGTGAAGTCAGTATTACTAACTAAGGTCAACTGTTCCTCAGAAAGTGCTATTTTTATTAATAGCCCAATAGCCAGGGCAACTAAGGGACCTACAGATTTACATGGAATCCGAACCATGTAGTGTAACTTAAAATTTTGTCCATGCTCTAAATAGTTGATTATCATACGTAATATTTTTCTATTGTTATTAAATTTTTGTATTTTTACAAGATGGAATCCAAACCACAAAGTGTTGGTCTGATGTTCAGCCAACTGACAAGTCTGACACTCAGTTCTCTTCCCTACACAACATCCGAACCTTGACTACCATGTAACATGGACACCCCAGACTTTTCTAGTAGTGGCCACGTCGATGGCAACCATTGAGCAGACGCCATGTCGGTATTATGAGGACCGAGCATAGAACCTATCACCTACAATCTCCTCAACATTCTGTCCCCAAGAGCACTGCGCCACCAGTGCCGACTAAGGTATGAAATGTATTTTTATGTAACTGCATGGAATGCTTAGCTTTAATTATTTTGAATGGATTTAACTTCCTTTGCTTAGTTTTAGATATAAATTATTTATATAACGCTTGTACCTCAATTAATAAAATGTATCTACTGTTTCATGTGTGCCTGCATGACTTAACTTGCCGTATATTAATTTATTGATATTGTCTTTAATGCATGCATCTGCAATTCTGCATGATTTCTGCAATTGTATCTAGAAATAACCTACTGTACACAATGTATTGAATGGACAAATACAAATCGTTGATTTTTTAAATATAATAATACAGAAAAATCAAATTTTCAAACTAATAATTTATTTTAGGTTTGGTTAAGGTGCACTAGGCCAGGAATTAGTATATTGGAGAGATATGACATTAGCAAACTTCTCTTAGACACTAACACTAACACCAGAGTAGTAGTAACAAATACGAAAGAAATCACATTACACAAATTTTCTGTAACACTGGCACTTTCTTCAGGTACAGAAAGTGCCAGTGGTACAGAACATTTGTGATAATGTGATTCTTTTGTATTTGTTACTATTATTGTGATGTAAGTGGTCTTGTCTTCAAGATAAGTTTGCTGATGTCCTATCTCTCCAATATACTAAAACCAATAATTAATTAATTCTTATCATGAGACAATGTAACAAATACAATAACTATTGTATTTTGTTACATTGTAAATTCATCGTTAATATCTGGTTATTTTCTGTCTAAACTTAAAATTGCGAAAGTAGTACCCCTTTTTAAAAAAGGAAACTTATATGATCCTTCAAGCTACAGGCCAATATCTTTGTTACCAGTTTTTTCAAAAATATTAGAAAAAGTAGTATATAACCAACTGTTAGATTATTTAGAAAGTAATAAAATACTTGATGAGGAACAACATGGTTTTAGGACCGGTAAATCTACTATTACTGCAGGCATCCGTTTTATTGAATCCATAATAGATAGCATTGATAGAAATGAAAGTATTGTTGGCATTTTTCTTGACCTTACAAAGGCTTTTGATAGTGTATCTCACGAGAAATTACTAAGTAAACTTAGTAGTTTTAATATTAAAGGTAAAGAGTTAAATTGGTTTGGTTCATATCTTCAAAATAGAATGCAATGTATTGAGTTACATCATAAAACTAATTACAATAAATATAGTTATATTCAAAATGTTCGCTCAGATTTTCAAATTGTTAAACGTGGTGTCCCTCAAGGTTCTATATTGGGCCCACTGCTATTTCTCTGTTATGTAACTGGCCTACCCACTGTCATTCCAAGGGGAGGATCCATCTGTTTATATGCTGATGATGCAAACATTACAGTTTCAGGAATTAAACAGGAGGATATTGAACTGGCTTCTTTTATCAGCCTTTTATCTGTTAAAGACTTTTTGGATGGAAACAATCTTCTTCTAAATACCAGTAAATCAAATTTCATATCTTTTTCCACAAAACAAAATAGGTTGAAACTGCAACCAAATATATACATAGATAATTCAAATCTTGACCAGGTTGATTCTACTAAGTTCCTAGGACTAATAGTAGATCCAAACTTAAGTTGGGATATTCATGTTAATCATATTGTTGGTAAAATGTCTTCCGGTATCTATGCTTTGCGTCAGTTGTGCAGAGTATGCAGCATAGAAACACTAAAAACTATTTATTACTCACAAGTACATTCACATTTTTCATATGGTATTGCAATTTATGGAGCCACAACAAAAGAAAACTTGGATAAAATTCTGTTACAACAAAAAAAGGCAATAAGAGCAATTTTTAACCTACAGTCCTCAGAGTCAGTAAAAGAATATTTTTCACATTTGGGCATCCCAACAGTGTATGCGTTGTACATCCTTGAAACTGTAATGTTTGTCAAAACAAACCAAACAATAACTGTTCAGAATACCCATTCATATAATACCAGATACAATAGATATGTAGAACCTCATAATTTAAAGTTTTTTGAAAAGAAGACTAGTTTTATTGGCAACAAATTTTTATTTTCACTGCCGAAAGATATTTTTAGTGAATCAAATTTGATATTATTTAAAAATCAGTGTAAACAGTACCTAACAAATGCCTCGTTATACTCATTCAAAGAATATTTTCAGTTAAAAATATGTAAATAAATTAAAGTACCTCTTATGATAAATTGTATTAAATATTAAGACATACAAATTATGTAATATTGTAAAATATAATAACTGTTTTCTTTTTATTACTTTTGGTTTAATGCAAATTTCAAATAGTTCTGTTTTAGTTTTGAATGTCTACAAGATATATAATGTTTTATTTACTTTTAATTTACATTATAAAATTTGTAAATAAATTAAAGTATTTTTAAAGATCACTCCTATCTTATAATCAATAATTTAATTACGTCATAAAATTAATATTGTAAAATATAATAATTATTCTTTTTATTAGATATAAATCTCAAAGTTCTACTAGAGTTTTAAATGTCAGTCATATGCAATGATATCTTATTTATTTTTTACTTCACATTTTAAAAATATGTATCTTATTTGTATTTTAAAAAATCTCAAATAGTTCTGTTTTAGTTTTAAATGTTTGCCAGATACAATGATATTTTACGTCTTTTTATTTCACATTTACAGTAAAGACATGGTTAACTGTGTACAACGATAAATTAAGAACAATAATCAATCTAATGATAATTATTATGTGAATTGTGACGCTATTTAATGTATATTTGTACATTGACAAATAAAGAATTTTTGAATTGAATTGAATAACTAGCAAAATACAACAACAATAGTTTATCACTGACCTGCAGGTGCTTTCTCTGGCATTTCTTGAATCGTCAAAGTCTGATGGTCCTTGTACGAAGATAAACCATATTCAGTTTCTAGCAAGTTACCATCATCATCCTATACAAAATACATTTATTCAATATACAGTCATATTTAGAAAAACATAAAAAGTACAGAAAAGGATAAATTCTTCAATATGGTTATCACACAATTGACGTATTATGATGGACTGAGTTTTTTTTTTTTTTTTGTTTATAGTACATTGCAGTTTTCATACAACAGTAAAAGGACTCATAATCTCTAAAAGTGATAAAAACTCAATTAACTATCAAATTTTAGTTATTCAGGGCACTGTTATGTAACAAACATAACTATACAGTAAAATTCAGCTCAATTTGTTTACATTAGCTGAAGGGCTGAATTTATAAATAAAATTATTAATCAATCAAATCACAATATCTTGTAAATATTTGTTCGGAACATTTCATACTTATGATAGTATTGGCAGCTAAATTTGTCCATTTCTTTCCTCTAACTGAACTTATTATATTAAATCATTTAGAATAAAAGATGTACCTGGTTTGGCATGCAGCCTTTTCTCCAATGATCAATAGTCATATACCAGATAAGGAGTTAGAATATCAATTTAGTAATTTTGGTAAGTCAGTACCTCAAGCGTTGTGTTGGTGCTGGGATCTTTTGTCAACAATTAGAACTATACTGATAAAGTATGTTTATCAAATATCAGTAATTTTTTTGTTAAACTAATTATTTAAAACACATTTAAAACCTGATCAGTGATTAAAACTCTATCTTGCAGCATGTAAGTGTTATTAAACGTGTTAAACTAAACTGTGATTGGCTAACATATTTTTTAAAAATTATTATTATTACTCAGTTGTTTTAAGGTACAGGTGAATTATAATAGTTTATAGGGGTTTAATTATACAGGGTGGGGAAAAAGTCCTGCATGGCCTTAATAATTTCTGAACGATTACAGGTAAAGAAATAAAACTTAGTACATCATAACCACCTATAAATCTATTTATTGAAGTGACTAGTTTTTTTTTTTTTTTTTTTTTTTTTTTTTTTATGTTCAGAGTATGGCTCGCAAGGAGTCAGAAGGAAATCTTAAATGAGAGCATAGGTCGAATAGTACATCAAATTGAAGGTCTTTATTAGTAAAGAACAACGCCGCAAATCCCTGGCACTCTTTCTCTACTCACCTGAAGAAAGTCCCAGTGGTACTGAAAGTTCATGTGATTATTTTGTGTATGTTAGTACTCTGGTGTTAGTGAACTTGTCTTCTAAGGTAAGTTTGCTGATGTCATATCTCTCCAACACACTAATTTCTGGCATAGTGCCCTTTAACCTAACCTAAAATTGAGATACATAAATATATATCTATATTTATATATATATATATATATATATATATATGTATATATATATATATATATATATATATATATATATATATATATATATATATATATAAAGAGGATGTTTGTATATATGTTTGAAGTTTACGCGTTGCCAAACCATCCAACCGATCGCCATGAAACTTTAGGATGTTGTCCTGTATACTTCCGAGATGGTTTCTGTGAAGTTTGATGCAGATCCGTCCACAGGGTCCCGCCCCACGGGCTCTTAAAGATCCCATGTCATTCAAATGGAGAATCTGAATTGTTTACAATAAACATATGACTGTGTGGTTTAATGTAGTTTCACATGCCATAAGCAGATTGGAAGTTCTCACAACAACAGTACTGTATGTTTTGATTTATTGTAGTTCTACATTTCACCTTGAGAGTGTAGCACACACTACTTTTACTTGATCAGGTGATCTGTATTTGGTGTTAACCTTTTTTCCTCGGTAATTAAAACATGTGGTGAAACGTGAAAATAAAAAATTTTTTGTTTTGCAGTTTACTTTTTATGACATGCCTCCTAAAAAATCTAATATTGGTAGAAGAAGCAAAAATGCTCGAATTCTTTCAGCTATTAGGTTCCAAATCAAACTCAATATTATGACCGGCGAAGCGGGCGGGTACAGCTAGTCTATATTTATAAAAGAGGATGTTTGTATATATATATATATATATATATATATATATATATATATATATATATGTTTGAAGTTTATGCGCTGCCAAACCATCCAACCGATCGCCATGAAACTTTAGGATGTTGTCCTGTATACTCTCGAGATGGTTTCTGTGAAGTTTGATGCAGATCCGTCCACAGGGTCCCGCCCCACGGGCTCCTAAAGATCCCATGTTATTCAAATGGAGAATCTGAATTGTTTACAAAAAACATATGACTGTGTGGTTTAATGTAGTTTCACATGCCATAAGCAGATTGAAGTTCTCACAACAACAGTACTGTATATGTTTTGATTTATTGTAGTTCTACATTTCACCTTGAGAGTGTAGCACACACTACTTTTACTTGATCAGGTGATCTGAATTTGGTGTCAACCTTTTTTCCTCGGTAATTAAAACATGTGGTGAAACGTGAAAATAAAAAATTATTAATTATTTGTTTTGCAGTTTACTTTTTATGACATGCCTCATAAAAAATCTAATATTGGTAGAAGAAGCAAAAATGCTCGAATTCTTTCAGCTATTAGGTTCTAAATCAAACTCAATATTATGACCGGCAAAGTGGGCGGGTACAGCTAGTATATTTATAAAAGAGGAAGTTTGTATATATATATATATATGTTTGAAGTTTATGCGCTGCCAAACCATCCAACCGATCGCCATGAAACTTTAGGATGTTGTCCTGTATACTCCCGAGATGGTTTCTGTGAAGTTTGATGCAGATCCGTCCACAGGGTCCCGCCCCACGGGCTCCTAAAGATCCCATGTTATTCAAATGGAGAATCTGAATTGTTTACAAAAAACATATGACTGTGTGGTTTAATGTAGTTTCACATGCCATAAGCAGATTGAAGTTCTCACAACAACAGTACTGTATATGTTTTGATTTATTGTAGTTCTAGATTTCACCTTGAGAGTGTAGCACACACTACTTTTACTTACCGGTGTTAACCTTTTTTCCTCGGTAATTAAAACGTGGTGAAACGTGAAAATGAAAAATAAATACTTATTTGTTTTGCAGTTTACTTTTTATGAAAATGAAAGGCGAGACAACGTCCACTGGGTTCAGCTAGTATAAATATATATTTGTCAGTTTCAGACCACCTGAGCAGTATCTATTGCAGACAAACAAAGGCATAATTTGTTTCAACTGAAACCCTCTTTCTTTACCCTGAAAAATTCAGTAGAAATATTTGTAACCCAGAAAAATCTCCAAAAGGGCTCTTTGGGTGGGGGTGGGGAGTAATTTTGGGGGAAATTTCTATTAGGAACATAGGTTGTGTGATAACTCATTTTTAAGGTCTATGCATCCTGAGCACTTAGACGCCAAAGAATCAATTTTATGTTGATGCGTATATACAGGGTGTGACAAAATGCCTTTAATGTACAGTAAGTAGGTTTAACAGTAAATTTTGCTGTCAGCCTCCCAAAAAATCTAGACAAACCATTTTTTACAATTTTAATTGTGTTAATTACATACCCTTTCAGGAAATATGGTGTTTCATAACGTTTTACTTTGTTTTCTAATTTTAAAAAATATTAAAAATTAATAAATTTCAAAATGCAAAGAGTCAGACTTTAAATAGCACCCTAGGTTGCAAAGTGAACCATTTTAAACGCCTATTAAAAACAAACATTTGTTGTATTTAAAGTTTTTTTCTATCTTACTCTGTTAAACAATAACAATAGCATGTTTATAGCACTAATCAAGAATATATTTGATGAGAACGAACCTTGGTGGGATAGATAGCGCTTGATGGAAAAGCTTCCATAGAAGTAAGGTCTGTGTAACGTCTCTCCACAGTTTTCTTTGTAGCAGGACAGAAATGAACACTTCTCACAACTTTGGGTCTAACTAAAGAGCCTGCAAAAAAATAGAGATGTATTCTCAAAGCATAACCTACTTATTATGACTAATAAGATTTAAAAAAAAAAATGTTATTTCCAGTATTGTAAACTATGCTCTTTGAGCCCAAATATGAAATATGATTCATTATAAAGTAAATATATAGAACTTGGTAGTAAATGCACAAACCTATGGAGTTTAATCATGAAACAAGGCAAACTGAACTAGATGTGCAAGAAAATTATAATTATTGTGATATATTATTGTATGTACAACAGAGGAGACTTTAATAGGCCATTTAAGAACTAAGCAGGTAAATTTACATAATGTTGAAACATAATTTGTATAATGCAACAATTTTCAATAAGGTGACAACAACAATAAGGTGGCAAGTGTAAAAAATTATTTTAATAGGGTTAAAAAGTGAACTCAGGTCCTTTAGTGAAAATTACTTACATTTAGTAACAATTCCTTCACAGCAAACCAAATTCCCTAGAAAGCGACAAGTTAGAGTTCTTGGTGTTACATGCTTATTGCCAAAGCTGCCTTCAAATGCTATGAAAAATTCATCATGATCCAACGAATAGGCAGGATCAACACTGGATACATATTCTTTTAGAGCTCTTTGAAATGCTACTTGTTCCTCAAATGCATTCTGCAACAATCTAAAAAAATTTTAATTAAAAAAAAGATATTAAAATGTAAATTCTGAATGATAAATAGTTATAAAACAGTATATACTGTATTACTCATAACAAACAGTAAACTCATCTGTATTTGATTACAGTATTTTAATTAATCCTCCTGTTTTTAACCACTGCAAGGTCTAATATATTTATAGTAATGATGTATGTTACAAGACACGTGATTGGAACTGTATGTTGTCTTAACAGTTCCAATACTGATTTTGAATTCTTCAATTTATAGGTAGACCTTAGTTAAAGTATATTTTTCATTAAAGTTAAGTTTAACTTTCAACATACGTATGAACATGTTTGGGGGAAAATAATATACATAGTTTATAATAATTATAAACTGAAAATATAACACTATGAATGAATTCTCTGTGTATCATAGACTTATTATTGTTATTCAACTTTCTTCTAAACAAGATTTAATCATTTACGATCCCAACCTCAAACAGTCAAAAGAAGGTTTTCCTGTACAATTTTTTCCAATCTACTCATAAATTATTGGGGAGAAAAAATGGTTACTTATGTCGACCCCTCCTATGTTAAATGTAATCAAGAACTACGTATGGTTTAGATGTGGGGGGCTTGTTTGGCCACTTATAGGCACATTCGTCATTAGACCCTTACTTCTTTTTCTATGCGATAATAGATCACCATTTTTCATTTTCTTGCTTAGTTTCTTCAGACCAGGGGGCATGCTCATTTGGTTTGTTATGACTGTGCTGGTGAGGTTCCATAATTCTCCAGCTAATTGGGAGATGGTATAATACCAATCAGGATATATATAAAGGCCTGTTGCAGGGTTTTTATTGTCTTACATTAGAACAGATTCTCCCAACATTTTCACTATTTGGGTAGTTTTTAGTAAGTTTGAATTTGGAATTAAAAGCTACCATAATATAGAATAAAATCATAAATGTAACCTTTCGTACTATCAGATAGAACAAATAACCTAACATTTACTACTGAAATAGAAAAATCTAACAGCATATACTTTCTTGACCTTACAAACACCAATTCTAAAAAAATAGAACAAACACCTAGGCTACTGAAATACCCCTCTTACAGAAGGAAATGACCTAGACCAACTCAACATTATCAAACAAATTGCTATCAATAATGGATATCAACAAAATTTAATAAGTAAATTAATTAATAAACATAACGAAAAAACTATTAACAAAAATAACTACAATCTTATGACGTATCATGGTGATATTAACAAATCTTTACATAATATACTGTATTTTCCAAACATGGATATAAAAATACATATAAAACATAGAACAGCATCAAAAATATACTATAACTTATTAATCTACAAATAATGAAAACAAATACAATAATTCTTGAATATATAATATTACATGTTCGACTTGTCCTAAATATTACAGGAAGAAGTTTTAGTAAAAGATTTAAGGTACATATAGGAAAAAAAACTTCACAATTCATGAACGTTTGTTGAACATTGAATTGAAGAAAACCATAAAATTTCTTCAGTAGAAGAAAATTTAGAAATTATCCATGTTAGCCCTAGAAGTAAAAAACTAGATGCTATTTACAAATTTTACATATAAAAAACACAAAAGAGAATTCATCATTACTACTCGACGACCAAATAACATTTGATTGAAACATTATATTCAATAAGTGGCTAAGGCTTTGGACTTATAAGTTCAAGGCAGACTACAAGGTTTGAATCCCCAACTGAACTGACCATTGGAAGGCCTACTTCACTCTTTGAATCCCCAACTGAACTGACCATTAGTAGGCCTACTTCACTCTTTGAATCCCCAACTGAACTGACCATTAGTAGGCCTACTTCACTCTTTGAATCCCCAACTGAACTGACCATTAGTAGGCCTACTTCACTCTTTGAATCCCCAACTGAACTGACCATTAGTAGGCCTACTTCACTCTTTGAATCCCCAACTGAACTGACCATTAGTAGGCCTACTTCACTCTTTGAATCTCCAACTGAACTGACCATTAGTAGGCCTACTTCACTCTTTGAATCCCCAACTGAACTGACCATTAGTAGGCCTACTTCACTCTTTGAATCCCCAACTGAACTGACCATTAGAAGGCCTACTTCACTCTTTGAATCCCCAACTGAACTGACCATTAGTAGGCCTACTTCACTCTTTGAATCCCCAACTGAACTGACCATTAGTAGGCCTACTTCACTCTTTGAATCCCCAACTGAACTGACCATTAGAAGGCCTACTTCACTCTTTGAATCCCCAACTGAACTGACCATTAGTAGGCCTACTTCACTCTTTGAATCCCCAACTGAACTGACCATTAGAAGGCCTACTTCACTCTATTAATCCCCAACTGAACTGACCATTAGAAGGCCTACTTCACTCTTTGAATAAAGTAAAGTATGTTTTAATAAAAATCACATTTAAAAAATCACTAATTGGTTTTAAGATTTCACAAGAAGAACACACTAGAAACCAATTAAATACAGTGTCAAATGTATATTAAAATTGTGCATATATCATCACATATGATGTCGACCCAGAATTAATGGGGTCAAATACTCCTTAAAATGGGAATCTTTAAACTATGTAATCTAAACAGTGTAGTACAACTACTACTACAAGCAGCTGTGGCCTTGACCGGAGGGTTCCGATGTAATCGTAAGATAAAAGAGTCAAGCAACATTGAGCATGGGGGGTTAAGAGAGCGAGGGGGTTCTTCGGGCAGCTGGATATCGAGGAACCCCTTCACTCTCAGGGGTACAACTGTGTACTCAAGACCATCTGGGAAGGCTAACAACGTAGTGTGTTGTTGACCTGTGTAGCCAATGGCTGCATCGTACTTGCTGTGGCCCCTGTTTTCCCTAATCCCAGCGGATCTAGACTGGAGTCCTTGGCAGTGGGCAGCAGCACTGTCAGTACTGGCACAAGTCTAAACCAGCTCAGGATGAACT
The DNA here is from genome assembly GCA_035578905.1 of Stictocephala bisonia. NCBI lineage: Eukaryota > Metazoa > Arthropoda > Insecta > Hemiptera > Membracidae > Stictocephala > Stictocephala bisonia. The sequence goes on along the minus strand of JAQJVL010000260.1, from coordinate 80,625 downwards.
CCCCCAAAGGAGTGACAGAACTCGGAGAATTGTGTCCAAAGGAGCCTCTGCACAAGAGGCACTGTGGGCCCTAGACTAAGGTGTTAAGCGACCCGTGCTGAAAGTTCTCATGGTACTGGGGGCCTAATATTCTGTATCATTAACGGAGTCTTCTTGGAACCAGGGAGTACCCAGTCGTAATTACCTCTCTAAACTGAGCAATCGGGACAGTAGCAACCCGGTACTCGTGGGAATTGTATAGAAGTTGACACTGATAAAATTGATTTGTTGACAGGTGGGATAGTTCACAAAGGCCTGCTCAAGGACAACCTTAGCTTGTCTTCTACGCGCCGACTCTGCCTGCAGGAAAGGAGGATGCGCTGCTTCGGTCTGAGGACGAGCGTTCTCAGGGAAATCTCCAGAAGACGGATATGGGCGTCCGCCTAAGAAGAGGATCCCCTGAGGTGAAGAGCTTGGAAGGAAAAGCACAGTGCGAGGAACAAGTACATCTGGTACCTCTGGGAGCCAAGACGACAAGACAGTCTCCTCGCATATAGCAACACCCAAGAACCACCAGCAGGCTTCGTCCTCTGCCACATCCAAAGGTCCTGGTGTGAATGGGATGCTTGGACACTGGAGGAGCTTGGAGGCGAAAACAAGAGGGCTAAGTGGCAAAGCGACACAGAGACCTTTGCTGCAAAGTTGTCAGTGGAGAAGCTGGCCGTTGTCAGGCAAGTGCATCCCAAATAGCTTCTGACAGAGGAGCAAGAAGCCTCTTACCAGGTCTCAGATATGAACGCTTTCGAGGGGGCATTTTGTCACCCTTCTTGTGGAACCTGGTCGTTGTTGATCTCCTCACAGCACTCAACTAGCATGGAATATACGCTTAGGGTTATGCTGACGACATTGTAATGCTAATAAGAGGTAAATACATGGAGACATGCCTCGACCTTATGAGGAGGGCATTGTCCATGGTGGAGACATGGTGCATAGTGGAGGGGCTATCTGTTCACCCCGGTAAGACGGTTATGGTACCATTCACTAATAAAAGGAATGCGGAGGTTGTACCAGTACCAAGAATCTTTGGCAATTGCGTCCAGGGTCTAAGGAAGTTAAGTATCTGGGTGTATGGTTGGATGACGAACTTACCTGGAATAGACACCTCTTCCACGTCAGAGACTGCTCTCGGACTACATAGATAACTGAGGCGTATCTTTGGATGCACGTGGGGACTGAACCCTCAGTTGGTATAGTGGCTTTATTCGAGGGTCGTTAGACCGATTCTTGTATATGGAACATTATCTGGTGGCCCTAGGTCCAACAAGTCACTGCTGCAAAAAATCTATCCAAGGTGCAGTGGTTAGCTTGTTTGGGAATCCTTGGGGTATCTAAGGGTACATATATCTCCATATCTGCAATGGAGGTGCTGCTAAGTCTGCCCCCCTTAACATTTTTATGATGGGGGAGACAAGCGTTGCGGCATATAGGCTCCAGACCAGTGGATGCTGGCAAGCTCACTATGCCAGCTAACATACTGAAAACTCTGGCATCCTACAATGGAACATTCTAGAGATGTGTTCGAATATGCCCAGACAAACTGACTTTGACAAACCCTATCGTATCATCATTGGTGACAGAAAAGATTGGGAACAAGATGAATCAATTGCAATGAAGAACACGATCACATGATATACAGATGGCTCACGAATCATCCTTGGGTCTGGTTATGGGGTCTGCGGTGCCAGGACAAAAATGATCTGTTTTATCCTCGGCAAACTGGCTACCGTTTTCAGGCGGAAGTGGCTGCCATAGCTGGCTGTGCTCAGGCAAACATCGGCCTTATGGTAAAAACAATCTATCTGAACTCAGACAGCCAAGCGGCACCAAAGTCACTTGCGTCTTTCGACTTCACCTCGAATCTAGTTTTGGACTGTCAGAGGTTCTTAAAACGCTGGCTCGTTCCAATGGGGTAATCATATCATGGGTGCCAGGTCACACCGAAGTACTGGGAAACGAGAGGGCAGACTACTGTGCCAAGAGAGGCACTAAGAAACCTCTCTTTGGCCCAGAGCCAACATGCTGGGTTGCTTACAGCCTCGCTAAGAGAGTTGCCTCTAATTAAATGGGTTGCTGGTAAGCACCAGAAAACCTGGGAGGTAACGCCAGGTAACAGGCAAGCAAAGGCTCGGTTCTGTTAGGGTCATTGTACTCAAACATGATTGAAGCTCTTTATATTGCAAGATCAGTACTCCGAAGGGTGGTTGGTTTTATAACTGGACACTGGACATTTACGGCATACATGAACAAGATAGGGTTCCCACAGCTATTCTCTTGTGTGAGAAATGTGGGGAGGAGGAAGAGTCTGGATAGCATATCCTCTTCCACTGCCCGGCCCTAGCTAAGAAGCGGGCTCTCACCTTGGGCGGCGTATTAGAACGTGGCCAAGGTGTAGCACAGGAAAACTTCATCAAGGCAATCTCAAGGATCTTGGATTAGATGAAGTTTTAAGTCCAGTAAAGGAGGGCGCACAATAAGCCTTTTGGCTTAGGGGCCGTTACCAGGTATTGAAGCCTGGTCCTCCCAATCGTGGGGGGAAAAAAAAACATCAAGCGTGGCTGTCCCTTGGATGGGTGACCGTCTGAGCGGTCCCATCCTTGTATGCAGCCAATATATCCAAATATCGTCACTCACACTGGTCAAGGAAATGCGTCAGAACGCGAATTCATAGGACGTCCAGAAGGCTGGGATAATGGGACACAAAGTCTGTCAGCAATTGCGTCATACACTAGCGTGTTAAATCATCTCTGGATGCCCTATCGTACGAGCTGGACCAAAATGGATTGCATCTCCGGCTTCAGCGTGGAATTCTAAATAGACAGATCACCCTTGGAATGGTGTGCGCGATTGGTATAGAATCTTCTGTAAATAACTTAACAAACAATTATTTTTGAAAATTTACAATTCCACCTGCCTGGTCACTGGTGGTGGTTCAGAAGTCGCCCTTAACCTGTTGGTCCTCAGGTTAAGTGCTAGAGAGGGCTTATTAGCCCTAACTTCGCCTGGTAAAATAAGACGATCTTTAACTTTTTTAACTTTAACACACAATATTTACTACAGATTACTTAAATGATGACTGAACATTCTTAATATTTCTGTAAAAACTTACACCATCATTATCAAATTGCTATGTAAATTATTTTGTGAGTGGAGAAGGTAAAGTTCATTTATGAACAAGGTCTGGGACTCTCGGTTTCTACCCACTAAAAAACCTTTAGAATTAAGACTAGCCTGGAACCATTTTATCACACAGCTTTGGACTGGGCTTATTTGTTATTTGCCTTCAAGGCATTCCACACTCTAAACCACTAAATTAAGAGTCTAGATCTGCCTTTTTCCTTAAGTATGCATTCAACATATTAGGCTACATGGTTCCATGTGTCTTCTTCTCAAAAATGCCACTATGACATGATTCTGGTCCAAACCATGGACCTCTACAGTCTGCAGTCAGAGCGACTCTTCAGGGTCCAACGGTCACACTGGAAAAATTGTGCTGCGGTTTGTCCTAGATGCCAGGGCAGTGTATGCACTCCTTCCTCATCTTGTTCAGGTAGGAGCGGAAGTATAAGTAGCCAGAAAGAAAGAAACTGGGTCACGAAGTACCCGACCTCCCCATGTCTTTGTTCCACCCAAGGTCAAACTTAATCCTCAGTTTCCCAATCAGCCTGCCAGCCTGGACATAAAACATCTCACTCTTCTGTTACAATAACCTCCCTAACAGCCCTCAGCCTTTGGAAAATTGCCTGCTGCTTGAGAAAAAGGAAAGGGATGACACTGGCAATCACCAAGATCATCAAAGAAACTGGGACACGCGAGTGAAAGAGCTGCTTAGCAGAATGGGCGGAGTGATTTAGTGTGGATGAGTTCTATTGTATTTTTGTGGAAAGTGGAGTTGTCAGAGTGTGTGTAGAAACTTGGTGTTCTTTTGGTCGCCTTTTACAACAGGAAGGACTTAACCTGGAGGTTGTTCTACGCCACCCCCAGACAGCCTTTTTATTATGGCTATGTACATTATATACATACATTCATATCAGTTGACAAGATTTACCTAGAAGACAAAAAACCTTAATACAAACTGTTTTACATGGCTTTCATTAACATTCCTATAACAAGTAAAATGTTAGATAAATAAATTTTGATAAAGAAACTATAGAAAAGAACCTGTAATCTCATTGCTTGATGGCATCTTTTCAAGATATTTAATAAGTTTTCTTACCCAGTAGCTCGAGTCGAATTCTTCCTACGTAGATCATTTATACTAACCAGAAGACGTTTCCTTTTATCTTCAATCATATTTTTTACTCTTTTGTTGTATAAACCTTGATCTTCCTATAAACACATAAATATAATAAGTAAAAAATCAGTGAATAAAAGACCTCCTACTTTTATTTATGCTAGTTAACTATACTTGATTCTCCACAAGTACTCTTATAAATCAACTAGCTTAACAAAGTCTATTGATGTTTTTAACAGAAATACAAATTTGACGAAAGAGGTATATACCTATTAATCACATGCTTAATTAATATACCTATTTTAATTTAATGTATGATTCTTTAAAATTTCTCGGTTAACTATAGTTTTATTGATAAAATGTAGAATGTGGTAAGTAGGAAATTATTTAATCCTTTCTGTACCAATATGAGGTGATAGTCCACCCTTACACCTTATATTGGTACACCTCAACCACTGTCCATGTATGATTGGGCAGGTGGATCAATACCATTGTCCGTCCGCCCATCATGGGTGGGCAGGTGGGTCAATATCAATGTCCATGTATGGGTGGGCGGGTGGGTCAATACCACTGTTCGTATATGATTGGGTGGGTGGGTCAATACCACTGTCTGTATTTATAATTTTTATCAATATATTATTAGCTTAAAGCTTAAGAAAATAGTCAATAATTTTTTGTTAATAATGCAAAAAATAATGTATTCTATTCAACGAACGATGTGAAAATTATATAATGAGAAATGCTGTCCATGTATTTTAATTAATGCTTAATGAAAATGAAACAATCATAAAAATTGAAAGAAAAACACGTTTTTTTTATTTTGAGTTTTATTTTTACAATAATTTCACTTACACATACGATTCAGTATGAATGTGCAGACTGAGCCAGAAACTAATGCAAATTATCTATATATTAAAAGAATTGGAAAAATATATTCCCAGTTCGTCCAGATGTTCTAAAATTTGTTTTAATGAAAGGTATTAGGGCACAGATAAGACATCAGGCATTGGATTTCATTTAAGTCTGACCTTACTCAAGATGTACTCAAACGTGACTTAATGGTTAGGTGTAAGAGAGGACTTTTTAATCCTAACCTTGCCAATTGTGTGTACAATAAAGTCATTTTTTATTTCATTTCAATTTATGAATTTCCAAGGTTTTTTTCACTAAAATATTAGTGCTCTCACTAGCTTTTATTACGGTACAAAGATTGCATGTTGTGTAAGTACTTAAACAACCTAAACCTTTGTAAATAATTTGCGGTGATAGTTTTATTTTTTCTCTCAGTACTTGCAAAGTTTACATACGTTGTCTTCTGTCTGTGTACTTAAAACTAACTTATTTTTACTAAACCACCAGCACAGGGCTTCTAGGTCTGCATTAATTGCATTTGCCACTTCACCCCAAGTATTTCCCACATAGCAAAGTGCTGTGTCATCCATAATAGTGATTAAATTACCAGTAAATCTGGCATTACATAAATCATTAATAAAGATTATGAAGAGTAGGGCTCCCAAAACTGACCGTAACTGTAATTTATCTTTCCATAATCACTGAAGACCCCATCAATTTTAACTCATTGAAGCCTTCTATCTAGATAGCTTTTGAGGTCAGTTTAGAGCTACATCTCTCACACCACATTTATGAAGTTTTCCCAGCAGTATATCATGGTTGACTGTATCGAAGGCCTTTTTAATGTCTAAAAACAACCCACTTACACATTTACCACTATTTAATCCATTTGCTAAGTTATTTATAAACTCCAATAAAGCTAATTCTAATGAAAATAATGAAAATAATGAAAATAATGATTTATTCCACACCTAAAAACAGATTACAAACTAAAATTACAAAACAGCTCGGAATTTACTCTGCCACTTTTTCCAGTTCTATTCAGTTCAATTCAGTTCTATACCACTTCTAAAACCATACTGTTTTTGGCTAAAAAATTATTAGTATTTAAAAATTTTAATAATTTTTCTTTCATAATTTTTTTCAAATATTTTTGAAATGGTTAAAATTAATTATATTCGCCTGAAATCTGAACAAATTGTAGATTGACTACCCGTGTATTGAAACAACCACAGTCTTTTTTTTTTAAGAATCTGGGAAAACACCAGTGCTTAAACTTAGGTTTATCATTCTAGGATTAATTCCTTTAAAATGTTAATTCCTTTATAATACTAGGATAAATATTCTTTAATAAAATTGATTTGATACCATCCACACCAGGAGATTTACCATTTTTCAAAGATATAATTATCTTCACAACATCGTCAGGCTAGATAGGGCCAACAAACATCGACGTTACTTCCGTATGTTGTGGATAATCACTTTAGTATTCTAAATTTTAAAAATTTTCAGGAGGTAAACTATTCCCAAATACTTCATTGACAACTGTTAAACTATAATTATTAAATTCGTCAGGAACATTTTTAGAATCTGTGTAACTCCAGACAGTTCTTCGAATAATTTTTTTAACTCTAATTTATTTTCTAAGATATTAACCTTGTTTTAGAGGGAAGCATTTTCATTTTTGTAAAGTTCAATCTCCTTTATATAACTTTCAATGATAACTAGTTTGTCTGTATTTTCTTGGAGTTTTTCTTGTAGTACATCATAGGAATGATTGAAGTCAGTAACAGTTTTATTTTGGTCACTTTGTATGTCCTTAGGTGTCTTCATGATGTCATCAAGTGACACTCCACTTCCACCCTTGTGTGTGCCGTGCTCAAGGCACATACTTTTTCTGCGGGTTGAATTACAGGGATCACATCTCTAGACGCAGTTTTGCTCAGCAAGGCAGTCGATGTCCGCTTGGGTCATCCTCGCACACTTTCCATGATGACCCTTTTTTTGCCCTTGATATGGGGGGGCCAATTATGACGCTTTATAATGCCACTCAGACAGTCGACACACACGATTTTCATATCTTTTTTGGAAGGAAGACAAACATACTTTACAATTTGACATTTCAGAACAAATTTTAATAAACCACAAGACAATTTTTTTAAATAAAAACAGCAAATTAGGCCAAATTTGACAGGATATACCGGTGAGCACACTGCATACAGAGCAGCTATGGCAGGCAGTCACTGATTAGATAAGAACTCTGACTAACGTCTATTTCGCTCAAACTCTGGCTCATCACTCCAATATTAAGTATAACAATCACTCCATATTAAATTAACAATATGTTAAACAGTTTCTGATGAAACTGGGGAGAAATTAAAGGATTTAGGATGAACATTAGGCATAGGGCAATTTTGAATCATTAGCTCTAGAGCAGTGATATTTGGCTTCACTATAAAATCACTGATGTCATTCACAGAATTAATAAAAAAAGTTGTTGAATTCCTCAGGAGACACTGTTGGTTTTTGGCAATACTATTGATTTATTGATTAGATTCCAAGCTGCTTAGCATTTGTTGTTTGAGTTCTCAATAAATTTCAAATTGCATGATTTTTTTGCCTCCAATTTTTATTCTCACTTCTACATTTAACATATTTTAACCTAGCACTATTAGTTTCACTTTTTTAATATAAACCAAATAGAAGCATTAGTTGCTTTTTCTTGTTTGCTAGTTGTGGAGTATACCAATTATTTACCTTAAACGATACTTTCTTTTTTTTGGCTCTGTGTTAATACATTAATTTTTTGTTGTAAACACTGCATTAGCTGTTTGAAGGTAATCCAAACAGTTGGTTGGATTACCTTCAAGGGATCCAACCAACTGACATTGTTCAGATGTTTCAAAATCAATAATTTTATTTTTGCTTATAGGCCTGGTAATAACTGTTTTTTTTTTTTTTTTTTTTTTTTTTTTTTTTTTTTTTTTTATTATTACTTTTGCAATTCAGATTAACAATAGTAGGCTTACTGAAAAAGTAGGAAATGGTGAGAATGTTATGGTCTGAATACAAGAAATCAGTAACCTGACTTGGCTTACACATTTTAAAATTTGTAAATATATTATTTAAACAAGATAAACTCCTAGTTGGCTCGGAGTTTACAAACATAAAGTTATATTGCCTCAACAAGTTAGTAAGCTCTTTAACACTACGAGTAGACTTTGTAACATCAAAATCAGAGTTTAAATCCCCATCAAGTGCTATACCAAATTTTTTTCTTTTGGGCCTACCAAGATAATTTAGCAATATATCAAATTTGTCTAAGAAAACCTTCACAATCCCATATTTAATAATACCAATCACAACTCCAGTCATTTCAAAGTTTATCTCATCACAAATAAAATCTAAAACTAACATGTTGACAAACAATTTGAGATAATTACTTATATACAAAGCTACTCCACCCTTGATATCCAATTTCCTACTAAAACTATTAACTAATTTAAAATTATAAAATCTTAAGATAAGGAAGCTCTTGTTCATTAGACCAATGTTCGCTTAAACAAATGAAGTCAATGTAATTATCCTCCAAAAACTCACCAAGGGCTAATTCTTTGCCTTTCAGAACCTGAATATTTAAAAAGTCAATTTTCAAAATCAGTTTGAAAAAGATTCACTGCTGACGTCTGACAAAATAGTGGGCCTACCATAGTTTCTGCTGTTATTTAAGTCAATATTAATAATGGGCTTCGTTAAGATAGGGCTTGACAGTACTGAAGTAATTGGTAACATTTCTTTTGGTTGGTTTTAAATTGCTTAGCCTAAAAACCATCACTTTTACTCTTTAATACAATTGGCTTAGCTAAAAATAAGCTAACTTACTTGTATTATGAACCCGAGAATCAACATACCTGACAGTTTCATCTACCACACATCGTTTTGTAGTGAACATACGAAAAGAAAGTGTGTAATTTTCCGAATAAAACAGTATAATGTTCAGTCTGATTTATTTGTTGAGTGTTCGTAAAATTACGTATAATCATGCAATATAAAATGAGTCATAGATTACCACTTTGCCAGCACGAGGGTTAATAATTAAGCCATCTTTGTATAACATTTCTTGTAAAATGGTAATAATTGTATGAAAGTTAACAGATTTTACATGCAATAAAAATATAGAAACAATCCAGAATAAATAATTATAACATAAAAATCAAAGCTAATAAAGCAGTTTTCAAGCTAGAAATATGCAAAGCAAAATCAGAGTAAAATTATCAATAAATAGTTTTGAATGCTGAAGTACTAGAAACAGTATCTCTATGAATTTTCATGCAGTTCGGTAAAACCTAAGTAAAAAAAAATCATGCATAGTTTAAACTGTCATATTATAACAGAAACGCTTGGTATGACCTATACTAGAATTAATAAATTGAACTGGGATTTGTAGGATGAACTGATGATAAATTAAATGGATTATCAATCAACTTAAAAAACTCGTGGGTTAATCCTTTGGTGCATATTAGTCACTATAAAACCACCTTTTTCTTTCTTTATTCCTTTATTAGATTTGGTAATAGACACTAGACCTACACAGTGTCTCTACCAATCGGCGGAAAGTCAAACTAAAATCAGTTTGTGCTGTTCAGAGATAGTTTTGGTGTCACACCGCATTAGGCTACACAAGAGAGAGGTTAGAAACACCGTTTCCCGACTCATTTTGTCTTTACATCGTTATTTTTTGTCATTAACTTGAATAATTTACTTCTAGTTGTGCCTTACACCTTGTTTTAGCGAATTTTATAATTAGAAAAGGTAGGTTATAACTCAAGTTTGGATTTAAATTATAAAAAAGTAGGTGTTTGTCCTTGAAACCACTGTGCAGCAAGGATATATGAGGTGGTTTCCTCAACTGGAAGAAGACTGTGTTACGACGCAGAAGCATCGCACATGCCTGAACCAGAGATCAAGCCTGAACAGAGTACGTCTGAGCATTGCACTCTTTGTTCCACAAAGCAAGAACCACATTGTATAAAATGCAGTTGCTCAACTTGTGATGTGGGCCTGTGTCTTTAACGGACAGAAACACTGTTTGGCTCTATATCACAATAGTTGCTCAGCTTTTGTTCAGTTTAGTTGTATGGAGATCTAACTTTTCAATATAAAATAAAACTGTGTCTTTAACCCTTTAGATCTTAACATCCGGTTTTCTGGTAAAATCCCAGCTCACAGTTTTCCGGACATTCAGAAATAAATTTTTTTTAAATATTTAATAACTCGAAATATTTTTAATGATAAAGAAATGTTCGGAGTAACATTTTCTATCATAAAAACATCAATTTGTTATGATATAGGCCTAATGCTTTATTACAATACAACTTGTATTATTTTGTTGCCTTTGTTTTTCATTAACAGCTGTTTTGATTTTCGTCAGCTGAGTTAATTGTTGTTTTTTGACTAATGTGATTGTTTGAGTAATATGGGAGGTAAAAATAAGTAAAATAAAACGTAGTAGGTTGCCAATAAGTGTTAATAAAATCGCTAATTGCGTTTATGACGAGAGTGACGAATCAGACCACATAAACAGCTTAATTACTATGCGTAGGGTAAAAACTCAAAATGCAGTGTTTTAGAAAAAGAGCCATCACTTTTTTAATTTTAAACAAAGCATTGAGAAATACAAATTTATTTTAAGATAACTAAATTGCGTTTTAAATAGTGTTATTAGTTCTAGACAATGAATATTTTTTGTGTCATTCATAATGCAACAATCAAAAAATTTTCAAAATTGTTTGTAAATATATATAAATACAAAAAAAGTTGTACATTTTATTGTCCTTTTTTATTTTATATTAGAGATCATATCTTTAGAAAACTAATGAAAGTCATAATAATACATTTGCTTCATAAATAGAATTTTTATAATTTTTTTTAGTAAAGTACGACAAAAAGAGCCTGGAACTGTTGGGTAGCTTATGGCAAATATGAAAATACCTGGGATTTTTGGAACAACTTTAAAAAAAAAAAGCCTAGGATGGAAAGGGTTAAATATTATTATAATTGTTACTATTAATCTTAAGTACAGCAGTACCTCCAAATTCATATCACATGCAAAGTGGTTTCCTGGTGAAACCACCTCAAATGTCAGTTGATGCATAGTGGTTTCACTCTGTAACCACCATCAATTTGACTACGTAAAACAAATATTTTGTTAACTTAATTTTAAGTAGTAATATATCCTTACCTCATCATCTAAAAATTCTAAATACTCCCTTTGAATGTCTCTCAGTCTTTGATCTATCTCTTGCTCCATTGTATTCAGGAAATAGTATTAAGAGAACTAATTCAAACAATATAGACTTCAAAACAACGAGCTTTAGTTTTGAATGATTGTTTAGAAACTTTAACAACAAGAAGGTATCCGTTATTTAAATTAAAACAAAGAAATCCTCCTAGTTTTTCTTTAAGTGAGATTAACCAAATGATCAACAGAGAAATTAATTAATAGTATCTGATGGATGATGGTGATCACACTGACCGAGGAAACTTATAGGGTTAGGTTACTAAAACGAAGGCGGTTAAACTAAAATTGGCGGGTAAGCAGACCACTGCCTTTACGATAACAAAATCAATCATGCAGATAGTCAAACCCCCAATTTTCATCTATACAGTATATGGAATTGAAATAAATATATTTCATATTTATTTATTTATTCATAAGACGCCGATCGTCAAGATATGGGCGAATATGGATTTCGAATCCATATCCATAATCAATTATTTATGTGCTATCATTGATTATTATCTTATGTTGCTTGCAAATTTATCTATTTTACATGCAAAAGAAATCTGTATGTATATAAAATCATTGGTAAATACGAATACAATGATCGATGTTATTACAGACTAGCAGGCATTATGTTAAACAAAATTTTCCTAAGAAGAGGTTATAATGTTCCAATAAAAATTCACGTATAATCAGAAACAACTTGCATTGAAAATGTCTACACACTTCATGCCAGATTTGTACAATGCTCAATTAAACATTGGTTACCAAGACAAAATAAATAAAATATATTTAAAGGTAGAAATGATGCTTACATTTTTCCAATAAAAATTTATAAATTCGAAAACAACATTTTTATCTTTAAAGCAACAAACAGAGTTTTATTGGAAAAATTGAGTATCATTTCTACCATTGATGTTGAAGATCCTTTACCAATCCTTGTTCGATCACCCTTGTAATACTGCCGTGATGTTTGGAACCCCTACTTTGTTGGTCAGATTGATCGTATTGAGAGAGTTCAGAGACGCTTTATTCAAATCATCGGAGCCAAACTTGGCTTTGGTTACATCGATGTACCTTTTGAACAACTGTAGTAGGCAGTCGATCTAGGCCTTTCTTCACTATTTACCAGAACACAATTGGCGGATTCTGTTTTCCTGCAGAAGATCCCCTGTGGCCACGTTGACTGCCCTGATCTTCTTAAATTATTCAACCTCCGAGCTTCAAGGTCTACAAGATCCCACTTCATGTTCTTTGTACAATCACACCCTACCAGGTACCTGAAGCAAGCCCCTATCCCAAGGCTGCACCTCTTGGGTAATATACTATCTAAAGACTTTGATTTTTTTTCTGCGATAGTGCAGCTAAGTTGAAGTTTTTGATCTATGAAAATGTGACTTAGTGTAACAGGGCTATCAATACCAATCATTATTTGTGTATACCTTTATACACTAAATTAATAGGCACCGGCATGGTGGCTCAGTGGCTAAAGCTGCGGACTGCGGAGAGCAAGGTGCAAGGTTTGAATCCCCACTGAGCCAACGGTCGGTCCTTGACTCGTTTAATAAAGATCATGCACAGGCTATCATGGATGTGTATAAGAATAACTAGATCGCTGACTCCAGTGGTGGCATTGGTGCATATTCTGTATGCCTCCCCCCTTCCGTTGGTTGGCTGGAGTATAAAGTACAGTGCTGGTGCCATACACCCATTGTGTTTGAGAAAAGTTTCTTTAATTTTTTTTTCATTTTTAGCCGATAATGAAACTTTAATTATACTTGTTTCTTGTGAATACAACTGCACTGGGCGCAACCAAAAAATACTTATATTACATTTCATAGATAAGTAATAATAAGAATATACTAAGGGGGTTTCAGTCGTGTGGGGACTGTTACATGAAAACTCGGGGTTTCCCCTATTTGTATTCATTGTTATTTTGAAGAAAAATTTTCATGTTTTGAATACAGTACTTCATTTTTAAAATAAGGACATGACATCAAATTTGACATGTTCTACTCATTTCTTAAATATAATTATATATAATCTTATATATTCTTATATGTATTCTTTAAAAATGGAAAAATGTTGATAGTATTTTTATAAATTAGTTTTCTTGTGAACTTTTTAAATTGTATTCTTAATAAAAGCTGAATGTTTCAATGTATATAGTTATATTATAAAAGGCATTTAAATCATTTTCCAAAAAATGTATATTTTGTTATAAGTGTTCATGTTTACATGCACCAATATTTTTACGACAAACTTTATTCATTTATAGTATTTTCAATTTAAATCTCAATAATCAAACCTATAACCCAAGCATTGAAATATTGGCCCGCATGACTATCGTTTCATATTACTTGTGTTATTTCACAATCTTGCAAGGATGTAGAAACCGTTTTGTTGGACTAAGAAAAAAATTAAACAAGCTTGTGTTATGTAAAAGCATATAAAACAATCAAGTACATAATTGTTGCGTACTAATCATTAAATTATTTGTATTTAGCTTAGTTTATAGAATAAGCTATATCACATCACCTAAATCAATTATTTGACATTTATAGTCATTAGATTGCTTTATATATATATATATATATATATATATATATATATATATATATATATATATATATATATATATATTAAGGTATATAATATATACCTATATATTAAGGTATATATATATATATATATATATATATATATATATATATATATATATATATACACACACACACACACACAGCACTTAGCAATCTTCTGTGATGTTTTTAATAACCAAGATCGATTTCAAAAAGTATCAACGTTTGTTGAACATTTAATTTAAGAAAACCATAATACTTCATCAATTGAAGAAAATGTAGAAATTATCCATTTTGGACCTAAAAGTAAAAAAACTAGACGCTATTAAAAAATTTTACATACACTAAAATACAAAAGAAATCCATCATTATTACTCAACGACCAAATAAAATTTCAATCAAATATTATGTTCGATTCTTTCGTGAAGATGCAAAATTATAAGTTTAACAAGATCTACATTTTATCCATCTACATTTTTTATTTAAATTTTTGTAGTATCAGCTGTGGAATTAATTATTCTACAGTTAATTATTTGTATAATCTTATATCATTCTGTACAACTGAAGATGATCTTTTCAGACTGAAATTGATCTTGATTATTAAAAACATCACAAAATATTTACAATGGAATATAAATTGTATATAAATTACAACTAAAAAATGGTGAGTCGGAAGTCCTCGTCAATCTTTAACTCGAGTCAACTTAACTAACATATCGAGTCGAGTCAACTCGCCGGTCGATGAGTTGGAAGTCCTCGACAATCTTCAGGTGAGTTCGGGTTTTAACCCAAGTCAACTTAACTTACACCTCTAGTCGAGTCAACTCGCCGGCCGGTGAGATGGAAGTCCTCGACAATCTTCAGGTGAGTTCGAGTTTTAACCCGAGTCAACTTAACTTACACCTCAAGTCGAGTCAACTCGCCGGTCGGTGGGTTGAAAGTCCTCGTCAACCTTCGGGTGAGTTCGGCTTTTAACTCGAATCAACTCGCCAAGCAATGAGTCGGAAACTTTCATCAACCTTCTTATGAGTTCACATACAGCCCCTTCACATACAACAGCAAGCAGTACAATTATTCCATTTCATAGTTCAACTCGAGTTGAAATTAAAATGACTCGATTTGAGTCGAGTAAGGGCTTAACTCAAGTTGACTCGACTCGACACATCACTAACCAGTACAGCGAGACGCTAGTTTCTGACCAGTACAGCAATCCGCTTGTGTGTCTCAGGTCACTACTAGTGATGGGATTACCTGTTCTTTTAAGTGAACAGTGATAACAGTTTCTGCTCACTTGAAAGACCTGTGATTTCAAACAGTGATTCCGCTCTTTTCGCTCCAACCGTGATTTGAACGTCAAATCACTTAGATGCCCACGGCCTATTACACCAATCGTGACGCTTTGAGATTATGTATTTGAGTTGTTTCCATGATATTATTTAACAATATTTAAACTGTGAGGAAAACAAATACTTTAAATAATCATTTTATATCAAATTAGTTGTATTTATTTCGTGCCTAGTTTAAAAACACATACCATCCTACAGAACCTGTTTGGTAGGTCGACAAAAAATGTTAAAAACATCTTGTAGTGCTCTTTCAGTTACTAATGAAATGTTTAAAGCAGAACTTAAGTAAATCTTACTTAAACACATCTAAAGTTAAAATGAATAGTGAACCAAATTAAATTAGTTACAATAAACTGTATTAAATTATTCCAACTAAATACTGTATTTATAAATAAGTTCCTCATATTTAAACTATACAGGGTGAATCACTACTAACTAAGTTAAATTCACCAGTTGTTTTCACTAATAAAAAGGAACAAAAAAGTTCATATAAATCAAAGTCCGATTCTGAACCGTTTGGCTATAATGTTGCATTTTGTAATTTTTTTAAATTACACGACTTGTTACTGTTAATTTGACGATATAACTAAACCAATTTTATTTGTGACATGGAAAGTAATACCATTTGAAAGAGTATTTAATCCCCTATAAAATAAACATAGTACTCAAATAACAACCCCTTATACAACGTTTGTAATAAATGTACAGTTGAAAATTTTTGTTTCAGACTTTATAGTTTAAACTTTAAGGCTCAATTAAAGCAGTTAAATTGTTTCTATTCTTATTCACCTTAGTCTAAAGCATGGCGTCTAAGGTGCTACAAACGGTCATTTTAAGAACCACCATAAATATTGATATATAGCATTAAGTATATGAGACCCAGTCGCTCAGTGTCTTTACTCTTTTTTTGTAACTGACCCAGTTTCCACACCACCTAAGAGGTAGTCTCGGTGCGCTTTTTATTATAGTGGGTATCCCCAAGTAGGCCTACTCCCACTATCTGTGAGAACGGCTGTTTATTGTAACTTGACCCATCCATCGCAAGTTATGGTGGTAGCCACTCCATAACAAAATTGCTACCTCACAGTATTATTTTTGTATTTATTTTTTAAATACTTTTTTTTGGATCCCTCTTTGAGAATAGTCATCACTTTACTCAGTGAAGCCTTTCAATGTGACGTACAATCTTATAGTGGGCTTTTATTTATTTATTATTTTTTTTTTTTAATAATCTATATTCCTTTATGTACAAAAGTTTGCATCTTAACTATCATGGATTAATAAGTTAACTCGTGTAATGTGTTGTATCATCTGTTGCTTATTTAATGCAAACATCTCTCACTCACACTCTGGTAACTCACTCACACCCGTAAGGTTTTAAGCTTACCATAGAGTGTACCATTCAATCATACAACCAAATACACGTACCGTACGAAGGCCCGGACTGCGACTCAAGGTCTTATGGGGTTTATCCCAGCCCCCAAGCTGCAGGACTGCCTCAGGGCTTACGCGTTTTACGGCTGCCTTGTAGAACAGTCGAACGATTTTTTAAAAGTTTGGGCCGTCCTCACCTCGACAGTATGGTATTCTACACAAGTGTTCTGGACTTACGGAGTTTAGGCCAGCCATAGAACACACATTCACACAGAGTTTGAGATATCTGCTTTTCATATACGGTTATAGCATTTAATGAAAAACGCTCCACTTACGTTTTGATACAGTAAAATATCATCCCAAACTACTTTGTCTGCAAAGTCATTAATGCATTGTTCTGATAAAGACTTTTAATTTACGTATTATTAATCAACAATCGATATTAAAGTTAGGAGTCATTTCCCTCAGGATATCTCCGGAAAACTTAGTCCTTTTTAAAATCAAACCCCAGTTTACTCTGTGTTGGTAAATTCTCAACATATCTAGTGAAAAATCATAGTGGGATGACACTGACAGCAGGTCCCAGTCAACGTATCTATCAAATTTCATAATAAAACTGTCGGTCATATCACCGACTGGAGCCTTTGGCTCCTTTGAGAGCATAGTTCATGTGTCCTCCATGGCGGTTAGAGACATGATAACCAAACTAAAGTTTGTACAGTTTTTTTATACTCTTGCTGTGCAGATCTAGGTGCAATTGAAATTACAATTAGCGTGTATAGGTAATATAAAAGCATTATTTACAGTACAAGTAATTGAACTATCTCTCGGTAGTTCAATTACGTTGGTATAAAATTCTTTTAAAAATTTAACTTTTTCCATCCCTTTAGTATAAATTTTAGTAAAAGGTTTATAAAGTGTGCGAATTAAATTTTCATCGTGTTCTATACTACCTTCTTCCCATTTTATTCCGTGTAGGTGATTGTTCAACCATCTAGGTGTTCTTTGTTATTTTTCATCAAGTGCACACATTCAATTGTGTTTGAAAATGTTCACTTACTATTGCCAATTCTTTAACAATAAAGCAGTTATTATTATCCATAAATGCTTGATATTCGATTAATTTCGCAAATTAGTTTATAAAAAATATACTGAGATGGACTGTTGAATCCCTCACAGAGATATTGTTTCATAAGGTCTTCCTCGTAAAATAAATCTCTCAACTCCAACTGTATTAACGAAAGGTTGGGTAGAAACTGCGCCCACTCACCCCAGTTAAGTGGACAGGTGGCTACATGGGACGTTGAGAGTAGACTAAGCTTGCTCGCTTTACTTAAGCATTAAAGTACTTCCTAGGAAAACATGTGGTGTCCCAAATATCGATAAAACGTTAACAACTTCTTTATCGTTAATTTCCAAGTAAATAATGTCATTATCTTTGAGAGCTTTGGAAATGTTATTGAAATTTACATAACACTGATTGAATACATTAAATGACCAGTAAACGTAGTCGTGCCTTCCTTTGAACATAACTCCAAGACCGTAGTCTCGGTTTTTTAAAATCCCAACAGTAAATGATTTAGAAAAGTTTTCATTTATAAAGAAACCATGTTTTAGGAAAATACCATTCATCATATCAATGGGCTCAAACAGTTTAGGAAGTGGGACAACCTCACCAGACGGCTCCATAATCTCAACTGAATGTAGAAATTCAAATTCTAACCAATCTGTCTGACTGAGTACGTCATACTTTTTACTACGTTAGTCAGGTAAGTGTATATAAAGTGCGAATCATGAATTATTAAACAGTAAGCTGAAGTCTTGTCCGGAACATTATTTTTGAATTCAACTTCGATGCTTACATTGATAGGACCAGATTTTATAGAATCATTCTGCTTGGAGCAGTCGATTACAAAGACTACACATTTTAATTTGAAAGTTTCTAGATCCATAATAGGTGAATTGGAAACACCATAGTAGGAAGACTGAAAATTTGCATACATTTCATAAAATAAACTCCAATCATCTCGGATGTTGTCGTAAGGATTTTACTTTGAGTTGAGGTATAACTTAATATCCACAAAATCACAATGGTCAAAATTTGACATGTTCATTTTCATGTTGTTTTTTTTTTTTGTCAGTTTGAAATGCAAGTATCACATAGCGAGGTTTTTCTATTTGAGAAGATGTTTTGACAGTCCAGTTGTGTCTCTTTGTTTGTGGGAGTGTGGTATACTCGTGACACTATCACGATCCAAAGGGAAGATAAATTGGTGTCTTTATTAGCAAGTTTTAAAAGTATTTCTGTGTAACTATCGGAAACAGTGTGGGACATGCCAGTACAAGTCAGTTTTTACCAGGCAGTATGTTACCACATCCTTTGATAACAACACGTCCAAGTCGTTGGCTGATCACAGTAATATCAACTCTTGTTTTATATTTACAATAATTTTTATGTAATCTTCCATGGAACCAATGAGTAATTTTATTGGAACGGTAAAAGCAAACTCGATTTTGTGATGTTCCTGGACCCAACCTACAAGCAGTTTTCAATGCATTTGTTTAATTCTGCCTCAGTGAGAGTAAATTCTTAATAGTTGATACAACACCCAAGTTTTTAGTACGATCCACTATTAAACTAG
The DNA here is from genome assembly GCA_035578905.1 of Stictocephala bisonia. NCBI lineage: Eukaryota > Metazoa > Arthropoda > Insecta > Hemiptera > Membracidae > Stictocephala > Stictocephala bisonia. The sequence continues at coordinate 61,276 of JAQJVL010000260.1, read as the reverse complement.
ATATTCCATACCTAATATCTTCAAACAAGTGCGGTATGGCGTTGTTAATCAGAAATACGTCTGTAACTGTACCGCCAGTCTTTTTTTTTTTTTAACTTCACTCGCCAGTTGACATGGGCCTACAGGCCTGTGCGTCAACTTTATTCAACGAGTGAAGTACCGACCGTTGGCTCAGTGGGGATTCGAACCTTGGACTTTGCCCTCCGCAGTCCGAAGCCTTAGCCACTGAGCCACCACGCCGGCATGAATTTTTTGCTGTAATTTTACAAGACATATTCAGCTCACTTTCAAATGGTGCAGTAATAATGTCCTGTTGACTGATAGTGATACGTATTTCATCATTTTTTTTTTAAGTAGAAGAGGCGTACGGTTTGTGTGTATGGTACTCATAGCTTGTAGTAACATCGCTGTATTCAACTCCTCCCTCAATTTCTAACATTCTGTAGTTTTACTTGAATTCCTAAGGATCTCAAAAACTTTTGTAATGCTCGATGGGAACACCTTGGGTGTTTTGGGTCTAATGACCGTTTTTGACCCAGTTGTTTCCCTAAATACTAATCCCATTGCTTCGCTTTAGGTGTTAGCTTAACGAAATTGTTTCCTTTCTAAAGTTTATCAACTGTCCTTTTTGATCTCTCAGCTCACAATTAATGTAATTCAAAACTTGTACACTCACAGGTAAATAAATCACGTTGTGAGGTTTTTCTATTATTTTGTAACCAGGTGGGACTGACAGATAAAACTCGTAAATTATATGGCTCTCTTGTCCGTTATGATAGAAGCCTCTTGCCACGTTACATGAGACTCGAACGACATTTACCGAGATAATATTAACTTCATTTTCAGACATGTGCGTTTTATTGGCTTCGTAGACATCATTATTAAAGCCAAGCAAGGAAGCGAGGCTGTTTTCTTTTTCAAAGTGAATGGGTTCGCTACAAGTAATTTCAACATTTAAAGTACTGTTGTTTGGTTTTAAACTAAATTTTACACCAGGTTTTATGTTATTATTAATGTACTTCTCTAAATCGCTAATCTCGTAGGAGCCAGTCGGAATTTTTGTTACCGAGTCTCCGTAGTGGAACGAGTCATTCACATTTTTTTCTACATTCGGTATTGAGTAGTATGTTGTGAGGTTAATCAAACCAATCTCCAATTCACCTTTTGACAAATCGATTGAAGGAAATATGTCACAACTTAGCGATGAATTCTATCCACTAAGGCAAAATATATTTTAGGAGATAATTTAAGCCTAAGTGTTTGCAAAGTACTGAGTCAAAACCCTGTTGTCTTTAATTGTTATACTTTATATTAACACTAGGGCCCCAATACTTGATCAATTCCATAGGAGGATGCAAGTTACCAAAACTGTCATAGTACAACACTTTATTACCGTGCTTTTTATAAGAAACCCAATGTGTACCTTCCCCTTGTATACTGTCTAAATTAATAATTGCGCTTTCATACAATCTAGGTTTATTCGAAAGTGTATCCCACATGTAGACACCGTGAAAGTTTGGAATGTTTATTTTTTTAGCGTAAGTAATAAGTTCGTGATTTGAGAGGGCGTGTTCCGGAACATAGACTATTTTGAAGCTTCTTCCTTTTTTACAAGAACATTTCATATTATGTTTAGTTTTAGGTGCTTTTAACACCTCTTCCCGTAGTTTTATTCCAGGGTTTTAAACATAAACCCTTACCCTTCTTTTGTTTACGCGTTTTTCTCTTATGAGAGCCACCCAACTTTGCTTTTGCCTTCATGGTTGTTGTAATTGCCCAAACTATAGCTTTCTCGCCTACAGATGAATCTGTAGCCTTAGACCGCTGCCAAGCTCGCACGGCCAAGTCGTTATCCGCTTGCGCTCTCCATGCTGTGTCTGAATACTGGGAGTAGGCTATGTCATGAACCTTGCAGGCTTCCTCCAGACCGTTTATTCCCTTGTCACCTCTGGCTATTCTTTTCTTTAACTTAGTCCCAGACCACAGTACCTGTAACCTGGAAGGTGGGACTCCCAAGGTTGTAGATCTATACCCTTGTTTAAGGCTGTTGCAGCTAAATAGCCAATTCCTTTGAAAGTGGTAGATACAAGTTCTCTTCCGCAGCGTGAAGTTTTCTTTTTCATCAGAATCTTATGAAGGTTGGTTAAAGAATGAGAAAACTTTAGTTTATTAGTCTATAAATACTCAATTATTCTGTAGTTGCGGTGCTTCTTCTGTAGCGGAAGTTTCTATAAGGAGACGGTCGTGAAATATTTCATGGTAATTAAGATAATTTGAGTAATGAAGATTTAAATTAGCCATTCTTATATGTTTAAATAACTACATTCCAAAGGCTCTTATGTATCCCCAATTTTCCTTGTAGTTTTCGTCAAGTTTACCTTACAATTCAGTAGTTTTAGAACTTAAAATTTTTTTCGTAACTACATCACTGGCATCAATAGGATCGCCTTCGTTAACCAGACGTCTTTTACTGAAACCCCAGTAACTATTGCTTTTCGAAGGTGTTGCAGCATCTACATACCTTTTATTTTCAGCGTCTTAATCTTCTTTCGGATCATTTAAATGAACAATTCGCTTGTTTTTACCGAGAATTCTGTTATCAACAAACAGGAAACAGTTTAGACCTATAACCTTCATGTTTACAGAGTCACCTGGCTTGATGGCGTCGCCAATATTTTCCAGCTATTATTTTCAATATCAAAGTCTCCTCCGTGTGTTAGTTTGAAACCTACACCCGGTGGTCCTTTGCCAAGACCAAAGATTGTCCTCAGAGGACAAGGCATGTCCACACTTGTCCACAGATCTAGTCAAATTGATGAATCAGACTGTGTCTGTTAATTATATATATAAATAACGAAAATACTTTTTTATACACGGATCTGTATTAAGAAGATCAGAGTAGTACTCCGTAAACTGAGCATTTTATGTTATATCCCAACCATGTAGGGTGTTTCTTTATTTGTTTCTTCCATTTAAATAAATTTCCCTATGATGACTAACGTCTATGTACTTGTCAAACCTCCCTTCATATTCGAATCACCAATCACACATACAACTTGTATGCGGGACTATAAGACCAATAATTCTTTAGTTTTGTTTAATAAAATGTGAAATATGGTCAGATTCTACTATCTAAGGGTTAACACTTAGAAATGCCCATTATTCTGTTTGGTTTTGTCATAATCGTCAGGATCTGCTAGCTGGGGGTGCAACCTTTGAAGTGTTTGTAGGTCGGATTCGTATAGTGGTGATACATGTCTTTTTAACCTGGAATATATCCTCACCTTTGTATTGCCAACTCAAGATCAACTTCCTTTCCGATGTCATTTTCAGAATCACTTTGGAAAATGTAATAGGAATTTAAACAATAACCGTGTTTACCCTCCTTTATAAAAATATGGAACCAACAATGTTCGTCACTTTCTACTTTGTAATGCACTGTTTGGAAGTTCTCGTCAATATGACCAAAGTATAAAGCTTTGCCATACAGTGAAGTTACATAGTCACACTGTCCAAGAGTATGGATGGTATGGATGGAGTATTGGTATGGTATTGGAACAGTATTATCTGCAAACTTATTCTTGATTTTTTTATAAATGATCTCTTAGGTAAACCTTTTAATGGAACCGTAACAGCCTTCGCAGATTATGTAGCATTTACTTATAAACATAAAGATAAAGAGGAGATTTGGAGACAAATGGTGCAAGATCTGACTATCCTTAATAACTTGTGCATTGCAAACCACATGACAGTAAACGTATCTAAAACTAAATTTATAAACTTTGGTTTTAATAATTTTGTCTTCCAATATCCACTACAATTTCATAAAAACAGGCTGCATTAATAAAAACATATGTGAATGTCAACCCATTGAAAAGGTACAAACATTTAAATATTTGGGAATTGTTATTGATGAAAGATTAAACTGGAAGCAATATATTACGCAATTCATTACCAAATGTGGAATGAATATTAGACTTTTTACTTCTTAAGACACTTATGTGATACGGACTTATTGAGATCACTATACTGTGCTCTAATACAATCAAGGCTACAATATGGATTACACTGTCGGGGAGGAGCATTTAAAACATATATAGATGAAATAAGTAAAACTCTAAATCATGTTGTCCGTATATTGCTGTTTAACAAATACGCCAATCGGCATTTCCTTTGTATACATTTTTTAATATCCTTCCAATTCGACATTTGTATATTTTTAAAGATTTAAAAATGTTTTATACTAGAAGTGGACAGAATAGGAATGAAGATTTACATGATACATGTTACAATACTAGTAATTTAGCTAGAGGTATTTTAAAAAGACCAAAATTAAATTTATCATTATGTAAGGTTTTATATCTCTTTCTGGCATCAAAATTGTTTAATTTTTTATCACTTGAAAAAAGAAAATATTGAAAGAAAAACAATTTTTTATTAAATTAAAAGGGTGACTATATAATCATGAACAGGTTGAATATATGTTTGAAGTTCTGAATTAAAAGTTTATTGTTTGTAGAGATAAAAATATTTAGTATAAATATGTAAAAAGCGAATTTGGACTATTTTAAGCGAATTTAGATTGTATTAGTTTAGGTGTGAAAATAAGATTTGTTTATCCGGAAATTAGGTAAGGTTTACCAGAACGCAGCAGTGGGCCACGCTTATCAGCAATTTATCAGAGCGACTGTTTGATAATTCAAGATAGGTGAACCGTAGCCATCACTACTGGACTTGATGGTGAAATATTTCCAAGCAATTTATGTTTATTTTAATTTGTATTTGAAATTGGAAATAAATAAATTAATTTAATTATCCATTTATTTATTACAAGACTAATAACTTGTCAAAACCAACTCTTTACCTCCCTTTATCTAATTCACAACAAAACTGTAATTATCTTTCCAAGCTAAAGCACACATATCTTTAAACTGTTCAAAAGGCATGTCCGTATTTACATGGTCATTGTACGCATGTCTGAAATTTGTTTCGGCCTGTTTTAATAAAATAATCAAGTTTGTATTATCTCTCACTAACTGTTTGGGTATCCCACTGTAGGTTTTTCCTATATTAAAGGAATCAATGTTATTAATGTCGGCCCATGGTAAATTAATTGCGTATATTGTTGTGTTTTTCACACGCAATGTCGTCAAAAATCATAATAGTTATTTTTAGTTTTTTTAGGTGGTAAGACTTTAGTGTTTTCATTAAATACAAAGCACCCAATTTCCTTTGATAAAACACTTTTTAAAAATTGATACTTGGGTTGGTGTAGGGACTTTGAGAAAATGTAAACATTTTCAAACCTTAAACCATTTGGATCAAACAACATGTTGAAAACAACGTTTGTTTTGCCACAATTACTAGGTCTAGCCATAATACACCTTATTATAGTAGATAGTAATAATAGTCCATGTTTAATGCCTCTACCTATGCGTATAGTGTTTATGTTAATGTTTTAAACTGGCAGTTTAGTCGTCTGTTCAACAACACTCATTGTCACGGAATGATTGACAATTGAACATTGAGTCATTTTTATACAATATAATTCCTGTTTATCCATGGGGTGTGTTTACCATCGTACCCTAACCACTTTACAAGTAATCTGTCTACTTTTTTCCATATTACTTTTTCGACTAAATACACATCACTGGATTTTGTCTTTTGCAGTTCTTGTCCGTAAAAACTTCCTTTAATAACGTCACCGGAATGGTCTTTGAAGAGGTAAGTAGTTGGGATAGTAAGTAGGACACAATGAACAGTAAATATATCATTAGTCCAGTTGGGTAGGTATCCTTTGTCAAACACTTTTTTAAACTTACTTATTCTTACTTTGTCGCCTACTTTAAAACATACCTTTTTGTCTACACTCTTGTATTTTTGTCTGTTTTTATTAATGTTTTTTCTGACTATGTTTTCATTTCTTTTGTTCACATCACTTGGAGCCATGCCAATAGTTTTATGTATTTTTGTGTTGTACTCTTCCAACAAGGAAGGTAGTACTTTGGCCCACTGATACTTACCTTGCTCTGTGAACTTTCGCCACATTAATGCTTTGAGACTGCGGTTGCACCGTTCTACGATGGACGCGTTCTTGTCACTATAGCTCAAGTAATGATTTATAACATGTTTTTTCATTATCTTTGTAAATACTGCGTTATAAATTCTTTTCCAGAATGAATTTGTAAATATTTGATAGGATTGGATTTAAGTATGGGTGTAATGGCTTTAATAATTTCTGGGCCAGTCTTTTCTTTTAATGGTTTAGCAAAGGGGTATTTGCTAAAACAATTTATTATCGTTGAGATGTACTTGTACCCTTGGTTTTGTTTAGAATAGTGTATCATTTCAACCAAGTCAGCTTGGAAGAAGTCTTGTATTGCCTTTACTTCTACAGGTCTAGTAGGGAATCTTTCTAACTGGAGCATGTAGCTCCTTGGCAATGTTCTCTCATACAGTCATAATCAAAGAATGGACGTAATTTACAAAAGTACAAATATTTCTTAATTTGAGTACATGGAGCACCACCCTGCTCAATGTGGTGGCAGTCGTCCTTAAAAATAATATAAATAAATATTAACTGCCTCCCTGCCAATTCTAAACCCTTTCACATACTCTGGACCTACGGATACTATCCAGCCATAGAGCGTCCTTTCTCACACTCATTCAATCATACCTAACGAGCACTTACATTCGCCTTTCGCTTTTGGTTACCTGTTTTTAAACCCCAGAGCTACATTCGTACAATCGCTTGAAGGTACCACACGTACAATATTAGCAAACTGATCACCGTTAGTGCCACAGTCTGCTAATCTATCTTATTCAGGCCGTAAAAGGGTTCAGTTTTACATACCATTTCCACATACATCTCTACCTTTATAAGAAAACTGTATGAGAGGTAGGCCATTAACAAACCTACAGTGTGGGGAGTATTATTTGTGGTCATTAAATTGAACATCTCCCTCCTCCCAATGTCTAATATGTACACCACATGAGAAACAGCGAACTGTATCGCTTGAATTTAAATAGTAAAAGCCAGCTTTTACCATTACATTAGGATTAAGAAAAGGAACTGGCCAATTTAAGATCGTGTCCAACCTCGTATTTTAAAAGTGGTACTGTAGGAAATCAGAATCAATGGAAAAATAAATTTTAATTAAATAATCTTAGATAGATTTTGGAAGACTTAATTTTTTAATTTCAAAAAAGTTACCAACGGTTTTACAAAGTTCCCACTACAGCAAGAGACGCAAGTAAACCTATTTTCGCCATCGCTGAGGCAAAAATGACAGGATGTGGTAAAGGAAGGAGTGGTGGGGGTAGGAAGTGGTAGTCAGTCATGGAGGGTTAACGGTTCTGGAAAGACGCTCTGACAGTATGTTGTTTGAAATATTAATTGGAATTTTAGTTGTTCTTTTATTAATTTATGTATTTGAACTGTACATAATTTTATATATAACTTTATAATTTTTTTGTATTTTTTGTATTTTTTATTTATTTTACTTTTTATTTTTATATTTTAGGTAAACACCATCCTGAGATTAAAGGAGAGTTTTAATTTTTTAGTTATGTAATCATGATCATTCTGTAAAGCCCGATTTTGATCAATAATGTGATGTCCATAAGCTAACGTATCTATTTCATTTTCTAAAATGTATCTTTTATCGTCAAAGGGGGACAGGGACAATTTTGTTATATTATGTTTAGTGTAAATTTTATGTCTGTTACTGGAAATGTTTAGCATGGAAGTTTCTTTAAGCTCGTGATTAAAAATGCAATCTTGATACATTTGATGTTGCAATTTTTTTTATTGCAACTCGGGGGACACCCATTGCTACCTTCTTCTCCTCAAGATCAGATTTTAATAAAGAATAGCACTTTACTCTTAAACCACCCATTTGTTTAGCAGGTTTTGAATTTAGTTCGTCTTTAAATTTTCCTAACCGGTTTTTATTTTCAACACTGTAACATGGGTGGGTAGATGGGTACCCTGAGGTATCGAAAAGATGAAGTTCATTTTTAATGTCTTCATATACACCGGGAGTAAAAAAATTGTAAAAGGGAGAATCAGTATCAGTCATACAAAGTTTGATTTTGTTCCCGTACTTTCCAATTTCCCAGTTGTAATGAAAATTGTACATGATTAGTTTTGAAATGTTTAAGACTATAAATCCAACATAAATCGGTCTTTTTAGAAAAATATACAGTTTTTTCAAGGAAAGTCCAGCCAGATCATTGTTGTATGAGCAAAGTTTTTAAGTCTGGGACTAGCTGTCCATTTAACCAATTGTTTTTCATCATTTACTAACTTAAAATCAATCCTAGATTTTACATTTTCCAAACTTTTACCATAAGTAGCATTGTTTATGAGTTTAAATAAATCTTGTTCAAAGTAATTTTTAGCATTTTTTATCTTGTCAGTATTTAAGTTAATAAATGGGGCTAACCAGGCAGATTGTTTATAAGAAAGAACTTTGTGAACTTTGGTGAGTACAATTCCGGGTTGTAAGTAAAGTTTTAAGTTTCTGTTTTGTAATACGTACCTGGTCTTGTCACACAGCGTAATTAGTAGTTTTTCTGACTTGGGAGGTTTAAAGTCAAGTTCATCTAGTAGGTCCCTATAGTATGTGGATAACATGTCTTTAGTAACAATTTTACGTTCAGGAGCTAGTAGATAGTCTGAGTGTAAGTCTTGCAAGTGCTATGGATAGTGCAAGTCCACCTCAAGTATGTAACCAATCTCAGAGTCGTCCGGTACTCTGGTAAAGTCTAAAGATTCTATCTCCTGTTCAGTTAGGCAAGTAAAGTCAGACCTCGGCAAATTTTGGACCGTCGATGTACCGTATACATTATTATAGTCAAGATAAATCGAGTAATTTGTGGGTTTAGTGGAGTCAAAGTCGGGTAGGTAAGGACTGTTAGCCTAGGCAAAGCAATTGGGCATCATGGAGACACCACCTCGGATCCCAGACTCAACAAACAAGTGTTGGTCTATGTCTGTGAATAAGTCGAGTCTTATGTCGGTCATTTTCAACATGGCATACCATGCCAAGCCAGGAAGTGAGTAAACGTTACACGGGTCAATACTGTAGTTTGTCATGCTAGTCGTTCTAAAATTTTCGAAAATGTCAGCTAGTAGTAAAACGTCTGTCTGTAGATACAAGTCGTGGTACTGTTTCATTGAAGTCATGCCAAAGGTGGTCCACACAGTCTGAGCATGTGTATAGTCTTCGTCAGACATAGGTGTTTCTGTCAAGTCGTTAAAGAAAGCCGCCTTGAGACGAAGCTCAGTCTCGTGGAATTTATATTCGTCTGTCATGTAAGTGTAGGGAAACACACATTTACGTAGTAGTAAGTCCAAGTGTGTACCACCCATACATTGTTTCAACATTTTAAAGTTTGAAGTATCATCAGACTTTAGGTTTGTCACAAGTTCGTTCTAAGATGTACTCCAAAATTGAAGTGAATCTAGGAAACTTAGAGACTCAAGTGTGAATGAAATGAACCGCTCACTAATTTTAGCGATACATGACAGTCTTTCTTTTTTGAATTTACCTAGCCCTTGAATCAAATGGTGGCAATCATAACCTTGGAGAATATGGAAAAGCACTGGAATGTGATCAGGAACATTATAGTTTAAATTGTAATAATTGTGGGCAGCTCCCAAGAACTGGCCCGTTAAATGATTGTGATTGGCTACTTTGTCACCATTAAGTGGTTTAAGGCAAAGGTGACAATCGTTAACGTTTTGGAAAATAATTTTGTCTTGTGGAGTCATTTTAATCGGGATATTCTTTTTAATAATAGGTATAAGTTCTTTAGACTCGTTCATCAAACAATTTAGAAAAGTATCAACAACTTCTGGACAACTGTAAACAATAGGTGGTTTAATAGCTTTGCCATTACTGTCAATAATTACGTAGCAAAAGCCTGATGGGATGTGAAGGACGTGGTTTACTGTACACGGTGTTGTCGGAGAAGTGACCAAAGGTTGTACAAAACTTTCAAAGTCACAATAAATAGTAAATGGGACTTTGTGTGTAAGAGTGTAGTTTTTAAAGTACATGACCCTTTCGTTCTCAGCGGGTAGTCTAGTCTTTTGTACTCCGTGAGGTGAACACAAAGGTAAGTGTATAGTAAGAGAATCGTAAATACAAAATCTATGTAGACAGTAGTTACAGTAGAACATAGCACCCTCATACTTAGTCAAGTGAGATAGCAGTTGGGACAAGTTTGTAATCATACAGTAGTGAGTAGTCGTGTCATTAGTCAAAAGTAACAAGTTAACATAGCAAATCCTAAACTTTTCTTTAGTAATTCTAATAGGATAGACTTCGTCTTTTTCACAACAAAAAATATTTACTGACATGGAAGGATTTAATTTTTCAAATTTATCAAGATCAGTTAATTTTACAGGATATATAGTACCAGACATATTTTATTTATTTTCAAGTTTGTTGTAATAACTAACTCTTCTATTTTGGTCGGGATATAACTGAGCAAGTACAGAGTAGAGTAGTAGATAAATAATTATTATCATTTTTTATATTTACAATTCCCTTATTAGGGTGGGCCATTTTTTTGAGGAAGCGTATAAAGGTTGATATTGAACAATGCAAAGATATAAACATGAGACATTTTCAAGTACCCACCCACTACCTTGACTTACCTATTTACCCATGCTTTCTAAAATCTTGTCAAGTGCTTCTGAATATTGAGTATCGATAGAATCGGAAGGAAGCAGAGGTCTAGTCTTACTGTGGAAGAAAGGAGAAGTGGAAATTTCTTCGTTATTTACAATTTTGGTGAATTTATTTTGAACAGAAATATACCATTTGATTCCCCCGAGCTTGTTATGTTGAAAGGATAATTCAGAAAGGACTTTATGCTTAATGTCAGTTAAAACTGTTTGAACGTTTTTACGGCAAGTGCTAAACTTATGGCAAATGGTAACAAGGTTATCGATCAAAGCGGATGAGTAGGATTCCATGGTTAGGTTAGGATACTATTTAATTTAATTAAAAAGAAGTAATTTACAAAAGTGGTATATAGTTCAGTATATAGCCAAAGTTCAAATTCTAACCAGTTAAATCAAAACGCAAGAGCAACAATAGTTCAGATTGAGTGCTAGGTAGAGAACGAGGGGGCAGTTAGGAAATAAGAAGAAGAAGAAGAGAGAAGTGGAGGGGGGCCAATCAGAGCGTAGCATTTGAAAATAGTTGATGTGCGCATACGCCACAAGGTCAATCACGAGTGTCAGCAACACCTGTCATACTAACATCCGGTCTGTGCAACTGTCCAATAAAATCAGTATAATTAGTCAGTAATGTGCTCTAGCGAAATATAACACATAGAGAGTTTAAATTTGTTATAGTGTATATATAAAATAATGAATTTCTTATAGTATAAAAAGGAATGAAGAGGGAAATTTGGGAATTTGGAGGGAAATTAGTGAAGGGAAAATTACCACAGCATTGGTAGTACTAAGTCACCTGACCCCTGCCATCTTGGAAAATCGCAGAAAGTGAACCTAAAACTCTCTTTTTTTTCCTACTCCCAATCATGCGTAAGTAGAATTGTACGTAAATAAAAGCTATATCCTTATAATTTTATTAGAGTCTAAACCCTAGAACCAAGAGATCCTCCCTAAGAGTTCAGTTCTGCCACTTGATTTGGCAGTTTGATCATCGCGATTTCCTCAAGACCACTATTTTGACAGATGAATTAACATTTACTCATGAGGGTGTTTTCAATATACACAACGAGCATTAATATGCTTCAAAAATCCTCACCTGGTACACGAGTCTTCTAATCAAGTAATATTCAAATTAAACGTCTAGATTGGATTCATTGGAAGCCGGCTCATAGGACCATACGTCGACCTACTAACAGCCTTAAATGACATTCAATACTTGGACTTCCTAACTAAACTGTTACTATTGCTCCTTTACGAATTGCCGTTAGATTTGCGTCAGGGCATTGTCTTCCAAGCAGGATATAGCACACCCACAATTCAACGTTGAAGTCCGTCAGCACGTCAGTGATACTTTTAGTATGTGGATAGGAAGAAGAGGAACAATATCTTGGTCCCCACGATCTTCAGACCTGACACCTATTGACTACAGTTATATGTTTGGGGGCACATCAAGCAAAAAGTTTATAGCACACCAGTTCGAAATGTAGAAGAGTTAAGGAATAGGATTTTGACAGCTTCTAAACGTCATGAACTTAACTTGAAGGCGACTGTGAGAGAATTCAGAAAAAGACTTCGCATGTGTAGCATGAAAACGGAGGACATATTGAAAATCTTCTAAAATTATAACAATTCTTGGGAGCCGTGTTAGCGTGATATTTATTGTGTAAACTGTAGCTAAAGATACAATAAAACATGTAAGTTTATACAAAATTCCTGTTAAAGAAGTTGTATTTTTAAGTTAAAAATACTATGTTTAATTTATAGGGAATTTAATACTCTTTCAAATAGTATTACTTTCCATGTCACAAATAAAATTGGTTTGGTTATATCGTCAAATTAACAGTAACAAGTCGTGTAATTTAAAAAAATCACAAAATGCAACATTATAGCCAAACGGTTCAGAATCGGAGTATGGTTTATATGAACTTTTTTGTTCGTTTTTATCAGTGGAACGAGCTGGTTAAGTTAATGTAGTTGCCGTAGTTAGTAATAACTCACCCTGTATATTATTAAAGTTAACAGCATCATTCTTATCACTATTTCTAAATACTAAAGTTGAAGCTTAATTTGGTATAATTAGTAACTAAAATTGCAAGTAAAAGTATTAATGCAAGAAATATTTTAATTTACGTTTTAAAATTTGAAGTAATTGTTTCAAAAGATAATTTGTATTTATACAAATTACAAAATTATCACCCGAAGAAGCTCCAATGACTTCTTTTTGACCTACTCATAATGAGGCTGAGCGAAATCATCACAATAAATTAATAATAATCTTAACATAACATATTGAAATAAAAGCGTGGGAAAGAATCGAACTGTCTAGTCTCAATTGCTTTGTATGATGTTTGCGCGACTGGCGGGAAAATATTTCAAATTTCCAATATAGCTCTGAACTGATGGGCAGAAGAGCAGAAAGAACTGATGAGCAGAAGAGCTGAAAGAGCGCTGGCAACACTGGAGTAGTGGAGTGATTAGTGAGCGGTTTCGTAGCTGTGATCCAAGGTCGACATGTGATTTTGATTTTAGAATGACTAGTGACTGATTTTTATCCCATCATTTGTCGCTCGCTACTGGGTGTTTTTGTTTTATACTGTGGTGAGTGTGGTGTTATGCTAATTGATATTTGATATTAGTGTTGTTCTATTTTCTATGTAGTTCGTGAGGGCTATAGTGAGACGAATTCTTAATGTTGTCGGAACGAAATTTGAATAAACATAATTAATGTTAAAAACAACAAACTAACCCAATAATAATGCCAGATAAACAATCGTATGATGACAAATCTGGAAGGGATCAGTCAAAAGATGCTTTTGAAACTTTGGAAGAAATATCAAGGATTTTGAATACTGGATTAGACAGTAAATCATTATGTTTGTGTGTAAGACTGTGTGAAAATGGAGTGCATCCTGAAGCCTTAGCCAACGTTATTAAAGAAATAAGGCATGAAGTCAATTTGATGAATGAGCAAAACAAAAAATGATGTTAGGTTATGAGAAGAAACATGACATTCCTTCAAAGTGGACTGTACTAATGCTTAACATTAATATGAAAATATACCATGAATATACTTACTTCAATTAAATTAGCTTTTGTCTAGTTAAGCTGGGAAGTAACTATAACCACTGTTTCATAATATAATATTACCTAAAGCATGTTGCAATTAGCCTGGACTCAAGCTTAAAGTATAGTAACTGTGATAAGCCTAGGTGTTCCCTTCTAGTAATAAACAATATAAAATATTCAAAATGTATATTCTTGGAATCACTGAAAGTGGAACTCGCAAGCCAAGACACTTACTACTGTAATAATTATTACATCTTATAGGTATATTGCTAATAAGTAAAATGAAATAAAAAGGCCCTATCCTAAAAGGATAATTTGGTAACCATGCAATTTCAAGCCACTTGAAAATAATTAAAATTTACTGTTTGAAAGAGTTTAAAATAGATTATCAGAAAAGAACTTTTCATAGACCGGAAAATTGTCATTTGATGGATGATTCGGAAATATACATTTTTTTACAAGAAAACTGATTATGGTAATTAATTAAGCACCGTCTTGCCACCTCTGAAAATACATTTTGTTGAAAAAGTGAAGAGGTATTGGTTTACAACTGTTGAGGAGGTAGATTTCAACAATTAGTTTTCTAATAGGATAATACCACAGATAACTGTGGTAATATTTTACTTAACCCTCCATCTGGGCAAGTTCGCATTTGCGAACTGTTTTGGCGTTGCTAAAACGCGCAAGTTCGCAATTGCGAACTTCATGCCGCGCTTCGCTAAACAGGTCATAGAATGCGCATATGACAAGCTACGGCAATGATTTTGATCTATTTGGAAACTACGTTAAACATCAAATAACTCTTTATAACTTAATAGTCGGTTATTTTAAATCGATAATTTACACCGCTTTGTGAAAGTAGCTATTGAATGCACGTTGTCGCTATATTGGACGCTTTGTACGATTCGTTGTTTGTTTGCACTCACAGTAAATACTTGGTTTTTCTGTTGTAACTATCCGTTATAAATCGTTGTAATAAATCCGTTATAGAGCATGTTTCTAGCTAAATTTTAAAATATAAATCAACTTTGTAGTGTTTATAGAAAATTTATAAAATATTTTTCATTGTTGCTGTTACCGTGGCAACAAATTTTTAGGTTTTGTATTGAATCCATTTATAAATTTATAAGATATATTGTATACTTCTAAACGTATATAATGTTTATATTTTCTGAAACTAGATAAAATTTAGGACATTTTTACTATGTCACATTTAAAAATTTACTATCACAACATTGTATCCAATGGGTACCCCCACCCCCTTTCGCGACTGATGAAAAAAAATTTCCAAAGTAACGTACCATAAAAAAATCAAAAATATCTTTAGGTTAAGTTTTTATACATTATCTGGTAGCCTACATTCTTGAGATCATTTTTATACCATAAACAAGTAGTTTTATTACAATTTACTTATTTTTATGAATTTTATAAAAACATCTTACAAATTGGCCAAAAATCGCGACCCAATACTGAAAAATATAGTGACCGGATCGAGGGTTAAGGTACATAACCTATCTTGGGTAATTATGCACTTTCTTGCCACTTTTGAAAATACGATTTCATGTTAATAAAGTGGTGAAAAATGAGTATATCTCTTGAGGAGTTTGATTTCATCCGTGGAAAACTCGTTTTTTACCGAAAAATTGAAAAACTAGATTTTTATCTAATAATGAAAAAACGAACTTTTTTAAAAATCTTTATTTTGCGACAAATTTTTTTTTCATTTCTCGTGTTTTGTTATGCTGAACACAAATATAGAACTGGTTTTGTAGTAAAATTATTTTTTCAGCTCGAAAAATGTATTTTTTACTGACATGACCTAACTTATCCTAATTGTCTATTTTCTCAACAAAAATCCGTAATTTGCGTTAAATTCGAGCGTTTGGCCTCCGTGACGGCCTGCCGGCCGTCACTCCGGCGGGAATATAGGTGAATTCGGTTTTTGTGATTAATAGTTGTTGTATATAATGATCGCGTAATGGCCGCTAATCGCGATCCGCCGCGACAGTAGTTTTTCCGTTATTTCTCGAGAAATATTTGTAATAGACCAAAATAGTTTTCAAATTTGTATTCAGCGCAAAAAAACACATCAAAATAAAAAAAGATGATTAAAATACTACTTAAATTAACGGAAATATGACAAAAATACTAAAAGTTGTGACATTGGTTTTTTCGAATTTTTCGGTAAAATACGTTATTTCCGCGGAATAAAAAGCATATCTCGTGAAAATACAGCCAATTCTAGACCCATTTCAAACAAAATGTTCAAAATTTGTTTGGTGGCAAGAAAGTGCATAATTGTGTACTAGAAATGGAAAAGGCTGAAAGTGCCAAAAAAAAATTTTTCCCGATATTGCGTGGATTGTGTTGTAAGCGACATCGCCAATAACGTAGAGAATGTTGCAAGTGCCGGAGAAATACCTACTAGTTCCTAGAGCAGTCGCAAGGAGCAGCACCATGAAAGTGCCCGCTGACCGGCAGTGGAGAAGGCTGTAAGTGCCGGCCACCATGATGAATGTGCCTTTGCATTGCAGTATACGCTTTGTCACGAGTCTAGTAACGAGTGTTGCGTAGTTCCAGCGTTTTCGTGTAGTACTGTGAATTATTGCTTGTGCACATGCGCATGTGCTGTTATTGTTGTGTTATGTGAAGTGTTTACATTATCTGTGATTTCAAAATGAGTGAAAATCAAGCCCCTCCGCCGAAGAAAGTACACCTTCAACAAGCAAGACGGAAAGCTCGTGAAAAAGGACAGCCTTATACTACCAGTAAAGGGAAAAACGTGCCACCTAAACCTGCCCCCCCTGATGTCGCCACTTGTTCATGCAAGTATTCGTGTAAAACCTTGACTCATAACCAAAAACAGTTGCTGTTCATGGATTTTTACAATGTAAGTGAACAAAATCAAGGTACGTACTTGCTAAACCACATGCAACTTGTACCTATCGGCCGCAGGCGTCATGGAAAGTACGATGACCCACAGGAAAGCAGGCGTTCTTGTACTTTTACTTACAGTGTGCCGGATGGTTCAGGTAAAAATGTTCAAGTGTGTTGTAAAACATTTTGTCAGATTTTCGGAGTAACTCCCAGGAAACTTCAAACTCTTCAAACAAAAAAAAAACAGGGTTGCTTTGTTTACAAAGATACTAGAGGTCAAAACCCACGTTCACAGGAACATAAAATTAAATTCACAGAAAATGATCGAAATCTAGTTCGGCACCATATTTGTTCGTTTCCCAGGTATGAAAGCCACTATTCCCGTAAAAGAACTACAAGTGAGTTTTTATCACCTGACCTAAACAAAAACCGTATGTATTTATCGTTCAAAACCCAAAATCCAACAACTAAAGTAACTTACAAGTATTATTCTCAAGTTTTTCAACAAGACTTTCCTAAACTAAAATTTAAATGTCTTGCAACAGATACTTGTAAAAAATGTGACATGTACAAAGTACAAATTCAAGCAGCTGTTACTGAAAATGCCAGAAACGAAATTAAAGTAAAGCAGGAGTTACACCATAGAAAATCAGAAAAAGCACAAGCGTGTATGAAGGAAGACATGGTAGCCTCACAACTTCCAAGTAGTAATATTAACTGCTTATGTATGGACTTGCAACAAGTTATGTTTGTACCAACGCTCACACACAGTGATATGTTTTACTGCCGGCAGCTGTCATGTTACAACCTGGGTATTCATGTGAGTAACCATGGATCTGCATACATGAGTATGTGGCACGAAGGGATTGGTGGTCGAGGGGCAAACGAGATATCATCTTGCTTCTTTAAGGTTGTCACTTCTGAAACCCTGTTAACAAGAAATAGGCTAGTGTTGTGGTGTGACAACTGTGGGTCACAAAACAAGAACAAGTTCCTCTTAATGGCAGTAATTTACTTGGTAAAAAAAGGATTTTATCGCTCAATAGATTTAAAGTACTTGGTTAGTGGACATAGTTACATGAACTGTGATCGGGACTTCGGTGTTATTGAAAAGAGGCGCAAAACCTGCAAAGCAATGGTTCCAAAAGATCTTGAACATGTTGTTGCAACTGCGTGTGCAAAAAACCCCTTCACTGTTGTTTCAATGCAAACTGAGGATTTTATTGACTTCAAAGTGCTTGCTAAAAAATACCTGAACACTAAAAATCTTGGAATAAGTAAAATTTCACATTTTCGTATTTCACACAAGAATCCTGGCGTTGTAAAAGTGGCTTCAGTTTTGTCACCGGACAGTGATATGGTAACTTGGGAAAAGGTAGACGTTTTAAAGAAGAATGCAAATCTTGATGACCTCCCTGATGTGGATAAGTTACCAAAAATTCAGTTCAAGTGCAAGATATCACAAGAAAAGAAGAAGGATATAGAAGGAATGATTGAATACTTGGAGAAAGAAGAAGTCAAGGCGTTCTACAGGGCTATCGTTCATGGACCTAATCAGCCTGCTGTAGAGGAGCACCCTGCCGTGGACGAGCAAGAAGAACACTAGAAGACGGTGGAGAATAGGAGACAAGTAAGAGAGAGACAATATTTTAACACATATACAACTTGTAATACCTCTTAACAATAATGCAGCCTAACAAATAAATATTTGTATTTTTTTTTTATTTTTGTTAAACCCTATTTTTTAACATTAATTTTTAACCCTAAAACTAGATGTTATGCTTAAAATGGCAACACCACTATGAACATTCATCTTATTTTAGTAGTGAGCGCTACACTTAAAGCCTTTCAACTAAAAAGGCAAGGCACTTACAGCGTTTCCCAAAAAAATATACAATGGCACTTTCAGCTTTTCCTATGCAAAATCAAGTAATATATGTTTAATTCAAAGTTTTTTTTATTAATTAAAAATATAAATATATAATGTATTATATAATGAATTATACAGGTTTTTAAAGTATACATTTTAAGTTTTATACAGTTTTTATTGAATACTGGAAATTTTACTTCATGGCACTTTCAGCCTTTTTCATTTCTACAATTTGGGCTGTACAAATAAAATTGTACGTGTACGGGCGGGCAGGTGGGTTAATACCTCTGTACTATATAGGTGAGTGGGTGGGTAAATACCCATACACGTACTGTGGTACTGACACACCCATACATGTCCATTGGCACTGACCCACCTACCCATCCATACACGTACATTGTCACTGATCCACACCTGCCCGACCATATACGAACAGTGGTACTGACCCACCCACTCACCCAAACACCTACAGTGGTACTGACCCACCCACTCACCCATACACATACATGGGTACTGATCCACCCACCCACCCACCCATACATGTACAGTGGTGTTTACCCACCCACCCACCCATACACGTACAGGGTAAAAGTTATCACTGTAGGTGTATGGGTGGGCGGGTGGGTCAATATCACTGTACGTGTACGAGTGGGCGGGTGGGTCAATATTACTGTAGGTGTATGGGTGGGCGGGTGGGTCAATATCACTGTGGTTTACACGACCTTTTAATGTGACCTTTTAATGCAAAATTCACCAGGCAGCCCTATGTGGGAAACTTAGTAACATTCTGAAAGAGGTAAATCTAGTAGAGCTGCTTATTTATGTTATATTAGGTTTTTAGTTATTTTTGCAATCAAATATTACAATGTTTTGAATATTTTGATTTGTTGTTATTTAAGTTGTTACTAAGCAGTGCCAATGTACGTGTATGGGTGGGCTGGTGGGTCAGTGCCAATCTACGTGTATGGGTGGGTGGGTGGGTCAGTTCCAATGTACGTGTATGGGTGGGCGGGTGGGTCAGTGCCAATGTACGTGTATGGGTGGGCAGGTGGGAGAAATAACCATTATCCTAATTTGTCTACTGGCCATCACTCCAACGAAAGTATAGGTGAATTCGGTTTTTGAGGTTAATAGTTGGTGTGTTTACAATGATCGCATCTCCCAATTCACTGCGAAAGTAGTTTTTCCATCATACCTCCAAAAATAGATTTGTTATAGACCAACATAGTTTTTAAATCCATAGGCCTAAGTTATTCAGCACAAAATAAAACATCTTAGTAAAGGAAAAATTATTAAAATACCATTTAAATTAACGGAAATGATGTCAAAAATATTAAAAGTTGTGTCATTGGTTTTTTAAAATTCGTTGGTAAAATATGTGATTTATGCACAATAAAAAACATATCTACCGAAAATATGGATAATACTTGTTTCATTTCAGACAGTTTTCAAATTTTGTTTAGTGGCAAGAAACTGTTTAATAAGCCTGATTTAAAAAAAGTTATCTATAAAGAATATTTTTTTATTTAATATAGTTTTTAAAGATGTAATTTGATTTGCAAAAAATTAAGATTTTCACCCTACTAACACTTCTCAAACCTACCTAAATTTTAATCGAACCTTCACAAGAATAGCGAACTTGGTTTAATTAGGGTATTTGGCCTCCAGCATAAATAAGTGTGTATTCAAACAGTTGGTGTTAATAATGATCGTGTAGGCCTAATAGCTGCTAATTATAATTTGCAGCAAAAGTAGTTTTTCTGTTATATTTCCAAAATTTGTGTTCAGCATTAAAAGACAAGAACAAAATATGATTTATATAAACGGAAATACAATGTCACAAATACTAAAGGTTGTAAAATTTTTTGTTGAGTTTTCTGTATAAAAAGTGATTCCGCAGAGTAATAAGCATATCTGGCGAAAATTTGTAGCCAATTATTTTTTAATCTATTTATTTATTTATTTACGGTACAAACCATTTTACTTATTTATTTATTTATTTTACATGCACAATACAGGTTATTTACCCAATTACACTGTGCATGTTCAATGAAAGAAGACATGCAATTAATTCAAAGTCCACAATTTCATGTCCAGTCCAGTGCCACATACATAATCAACACTATTAACTCAAGCACACAAATAAATAATAAACAGCATAACAATAACAGTGATAATAAATAATTATAAATATTAATAATAATCAACAATATTAACTCAAGCAAACAAATAAATAATAAATAGCACAAGAATAACTGTGATAATAAATAATTATAAATATTAATAATAATCAACACTATTAACTCAAGCAAACAAATAAATAATAAATAGCATAACAATAACAGTGATAATAAATAATTATAAATATCAATAATAATCAACAACAAGAAACACTATTAACAATAACTAGGCTCCATAGTAGCGAGAGGATATAAGTGAAAAATAATATGCTTTTCTCTCTCTTTTTTTTATGTAGGTTGACCATAAGTTAAAAAACTATTTATCTATATACATATCTATAATTAATTTCAATTGATTGGTCCTAGCTATATCAATTTAAACTCCTTTGGCAGTATCTTTTGTACTGGTAAATATTATTTGCAAATATATCAACTTCTCCTGACAAGGAGTTATATAATCTCATCATTGTGTTTAAAGGTGACGAAACCTGTACTCTCGTGCGCGAAAAATCAATATTAAACAAATTTCTTGACCTACCTATTATAAAATGTTGGAGCATAAAAAGTATTATTAGACAGACAAAATGAATCCATTATTTCACCTTTCAACAATTTAAAAAGAAACAGTAAATGCGCCAATTTTCTCCTTTTCTCAAGACTTTCCATTTCAAAAATACTTAAAAGCTGATTATATGATATATCAAAAGTAAAGTGACCAGTTTCATTAAAATATAAATAGCGCAAAAACTTTTTCTGTACTTTTTCAATTGAATTAATGTGAACAGTGAAAAAAGGATTCCATACTATACTAGCGAATTCCAAATTAGACCTAACAAGTGATACATAAAATGATTTTAAAGTTGAAATTGAATGAAAATTATGAGACTGCCTAGTAATAAACCCTAAGTTTCTATAAGCCTTATTTATAACTGATAAAATGTGTAGATTAAAATTCAAAGTAGGGTCTAAAATCAAGCCTAAATCCTTGAAATCATATACTCTTTCAAGAGTGCTACCACCAATAGAATAATCATTGAAAAGAGATATTTTTTTCCTTGTAAATGTCATAACTTTACATTTGCCAATATTAAAACAGATTTTATTTTTAACACTCCATGCTACAATTTCATCCAAATCCGTCTGTAATGCGTACAGGACCCAGATTAGACCCCTGTGGAACCCCTGAAGTCACAACATATTTACCAGAGTTGTGCCCCATATAAGAGACATATTGACACCTATTACAAAAATAAGAATAAAAAAACAACTAAATTAGACAAGAAACCTAAATGATGCATTTTGCTTAAAATTAAACTATGGTCTACTTTGTCAAAGTACAAGAGAGTACTGTAAATAGATAGACATGTGATTTGAACAACTAGAATGTAGGTAACTAGATAACAACGATAAATATTGAACATGATAACAGTATATATACTAACTAACCATGCTAAATGAAAATAAAAGCAATTTAATAGAAAACAGCAAGTAGAAATTTAAGTAACGACTATGGAAATATAAACATGCAAAAAAAAAAATCAACGTAAACCTATAACTATACGCCTTATATGGTGTTCACTGTCTGCAAAGAAGTCCATGTGTGGCGAGACTCTGTTACCGAGCTGCTGAATCCGAGCCATGGTTGACTGCTGGTCATAGTTCGTTCTGTGTTGCCTTCGTACGAAGAGAATTTTCAGAGTTCATTCAGTTTTCACATTTCTGTAGATGGTAAGAAACTGCATAGTTAAATGTAATTTTTTATAAATTTATGTTGCATGATTTTATTAATTATTGTTATCATTGCTGGAAGCCTAGCCGTTGATTTTCCTATAGTATGTAGCCAAACTTGTAATGGGGTTCAATAGGCCTGTTCAAATTGAATCAAGATCTGGAATGGACTTCTTGCACAGCTAAAATTCATGCAAATATGTATTTAGCATTAGGTTAGTTTGTTTAGGTGGTATATTGTTTTTTGTTTAGTCAACATGTATCCCGTCATGGTAGTCATAAACTCAAAATAAATGGCATGTAGATGTGAGAGAATGTTTACATCTTCTAACACAGTTCCCCTCAAGTGACAGTGGACTGCAAAGTATAAAACGTTTTATACTAACTAACCATGCTAAATGAAAATAAAAGCAATTTAATAGAAAACAGCAAGTAGAAATTTAAGTAACGACTATGGAAATATAAACATGAAAAAAAATATATATATCAACGTAAACCTATAACTATACGCCTTATATGGTGTTCACTGTCTGCAAAGAAGTCCATGTGTGGTGAGACTCTGTTACCGAGCTGCTGAATCCGAGCCATGGTTGACTGCTGGTCATAGTTCGTTCTGTGTTGCCTTCGTACGAAGAGAATTTTCACGTATAAAGAAGTCACGTATAAAACGTAAAAATTTAATTATGGTAAAATATTTTAACTATGGTTGGAAAAATTTAATTATGTTCGTGAAACAGGCAATTACTCTATCATTTAAACCAACAAGAATAACGACTCAATTGATTAATCAACATAATATCAGATCAAATGTAAACACTGGCAAGTTGGATCATTGTTGTAATGACAGATCCATGCTTCTAGCAGTGACTGTGCCAATGCGTGGTGGGGGACAAAATATGTTGCACATGTGCTGTTTGCAGGCCATTTGTTATGAGTTGAATACTACTTAATATAATTCCTGCAGCTTTTCTTAAGAAGTAGGCTAATTCATTTAAAGTGAAATAATTACTGCGGTTCTGTAAGCATCATACTTTATATTTACCCGTACTAATAAATCATATCTGTTAACAATTGATAATATTATTAAGAAATATATACATTTTAGTCTTACGGTTTTTACATGGTGGCCTAGAAATAAGTGCCAAACTTCGGGAAATGGTTATATAGGTTAAAATAAAGAGAAAATCAAGAATATTTTTTCCAAAAACGCTTTGGTTTTGTTTTTTTCACCAAAGAATTTACCTCAAAGTTGGCTCAACCGACCTTACTGAAACTCACTATGCATGTTAAATTAGTAAGGTAACCTATTCTAAGAAAAAAATAAACGATCCAATTTTAAATCTCAAAATGGTGACCATTTTTTAATTGGATTAGTTGATTTTTTTCTTAGAATAGGTATCTACTATTTTAAAATGCATAGTGAGTATTATTAAAATCGGATTAGCCAACTTGGAGATTAAAATTCTTTTGTGAAAGAAACAAATGGAAGATATCTGATAAACAAAGTGTTTTTGAAAAATAAATTACTCTTGATTTTCTCTTTATTTTGACCTATATAACCATTTCATGAAGTTTGGCACTTTATTTCTGGGACACCCTGTATATGCTGGATATCTGTTCTGATAATCAAAGGTTTTATTTTTATTTTTTATTTATATATGAGACGCCGACACAACGATGTTGGTATTTTAAGGCGAATATGAATGGTTAGATGAGTGTAGGATGAGTGTGGATGAGTGTAGTCTGGTTACTATCTGAGTTCGACTGTTCCTCAGAAAGGGCAATTTATTAATAGCCCAACAGCCAGGGCTTTTTTCAATTCAATTCAAATATTCTTCATTCAAAGTTTGCATAGTATACCAAGAATAGTGTCATATGATATTATGATAATATAAATTTTACCTTAAAAACTATTAACCTTATTAAACTATTAAACCTTAGAACTAGAATATGTTCCTAGAAATACATATGTACAAGCCACAAAAAGTCTTAAGATATATTATAAACTATAATATATACAATAATTTGAGCATTAAACACATATTACAATATATCTAATTATTAAAACAAATTTTAAAATAATGTATCTAACCTAATTTTAAGACACTACTTTATGTTATGCAACAAAATGAAAGTAACTAAAGGGCACTCACAATTCTAACTAAAAATACCCATATACACAAAAATTAAATGTATGCACAAACTTGTATTAATATCATTTATAACATTTAAAACTAAAACAAACATTATTTAGCTGATATGTAGAAGAATTTTACTAACAGTTTAACCTGAAACCAAGAGAACAGGCATAATGTTACAAGCAAATTTGTGCATTTAGCCTATTATATCAAGAAAATGAGAATCCAAACAAACAAAATATTGGAAATATTGAAACAATAATAGGAAAGTTTATCTAAAAGGATGTCGTTGTCAGCAGTCAAAGGCCTTGCTCAAATCACAGAGTTAGAAAAACTGATTCTTTGTTTTCAAAAGCAGAAAGAACGTCTTCCACTAGACTAAAAACTGACTTTGTTTTAGCCTTATTTTTCTGCTTCAAACTGGGTTAAAATAAAGCTATCATTTAATTAAAAAATCTTTCTAATAGCCATCACCTCTTCAAAAATGTATATTTTTAAATTAATCAGTACTTTTTAATATGGCTTATAAAATTAAAGAAAGAAATAGATAACTTTTAGTTGCCATGGTAAACATAATTTAATTTTTAGTGCAATAATAGTATATTACATGAAATGGAAAAATAAAAACAAATGAGATTTTTCAAAATGTTTCACCAAAAAAGTCATTAATAACTTTTAACAATTTCATTCTGTTTATTAAAATAATAAATCTACAAATTATGCAGCATTTATAATTTTTATGTAGAATAGAATAATTTATTTCAATAATGATACTTTTTTTGGCCCCAATAATTAAAAATTACTTGTCAGTGAGGTCTAATATTATGTAAAACCAGTAAGCAGTGACACAATATAGATTTGCTCAATACAAATCTGTTGATTCTTTATCTTGTAGATAAGCTTCTTCCCTGTCTTATGCCGAACTAACTGTCTTTCCACACTGGGTCACATCTTTCAACACTTGGTCACATCATCTTTGGTCTGACTAAAGGACGTATTCCTGCAGGTACAGTAATAAACATCTCTTTGGAGGATATGAACTTTACAGTAATCCGAAATAACTGGGATTGAACCCATTTCGAATAACTGAATTTTTCAGATTAAGTTAATCTTTTTAATCTCTCCTTATATTAACGAAAATAACGTGAATAATACATAAAACTGTGCACAATACTGCAATGTTCAATTTAATAAGGACGTATGACAGTAAGGTGAGTTTCAATCATCTAAAAGAAGAATCGATTAAACTGAAATCTAAATGTGTGTTGCTGTATTGTAGTAAGTAATACATCACTGTACTAATAAGTCTAAATGTGATCGTGCGAATCTGCTTTTGCTCTCCATTAGTAGGCAGGTAGCAGAAGTTATGAATCTATTTCTGTGATTATCACGTTTTCTTAAGACAACCCCACTTCCACTATCATTGTCAGCCTGACATCACTGCAGTTAATTAAACCACAGGTTGCTTATCTCAGCTTTTTGTTTATATTATAATATATAAGCTTTTAGTTGTTGAATAAAATTGGTACAATACCTGTCTAATAGTTCCAAAGAGTTGACTTGCTGACAGGTTTCAGAATAAGAATTCCATTTTCAGGTCAACAAAAACGTGGGTAGCTCCAGCTGGATTTTTGAGTATATGCATACAATACATATTACACATGACATAAATAATAAATTAGAGAACATTGGTAGGCCTGGGTCTGTCTGCCACCCCGGTTCTTGAATGTGCGTGTCCGGTAGGCTTACCAATGTTTGTCTTTGTTTGATTTATTCTTTATGTTATGTGTAATATATGTTGTATATACTCGACAATCCAGCTGGAACTAAAACCACATTTTTACTGACCTGATGATGGAATTCTCATTCTTCTTAGTCAGCATGTCAACTCTTTGGAACTGATAGACAGATATTGTACCAATTTTAGTCATATTCACAGTTCCATGGCTAAACCATGAATTTTAACTTAGTTGTTGTTATATTGTACAAAACTTATTCTCAGCCAACTACCCTGCATTCTTCAATAAATAGTTCCACTAGTTGCCATAGATCATCTATTCTTTCTTATTAAATCACATCATCTGCAATTGCCAGAATGTACAGATCCACTTCTAATCAACACCTCTCTGCATGATTTTATGCTTTGCAAGGCTTCTATAAATTTACTTGCATAAATTATATATAATGCATAGATACATAGTGATATTACTTGAATCCAGTAATGTTAACATGATGAGGAGTCACAATTGACAATTACTTTATTTTTAACTTAATTTAGACAGTGTGGCAAAGTGGTTGGCAGTTACCAACCTTATAAATTGGCCATGTTAGACTGGGGGACTTAAAAGCTAATAATTTTTCAAACCTGATATGCTAATTATATTTCTTATATTTCCAACTTCTTCCTTTTCAATAAATAAATAAAATGTTATTGTCATTTAGCAACAAACATGACCAATAGACAACGTCAACTTACAACTAATTATTGTCTAAGCTATATAATAATACAGTTGTGCAAATCACAAATCAATCATATACAGATAAAAACATTTCAATATTTAAATAACAAGCAATTTTAAACACTAACAAATACACCAGTTTAAAACTATAAGATTACATTAACACCTATGTACACGAAAATCTCTATAAACAAAAAGTGATAATGTTTATATAAATAATGACAATACAAAAACAAAAACTCTAGTTATATAGTAGGAGCTATAGTGTACATTATTGAAACAAGTATAATAATCAAATAAATAAATATACAAATATTCAAGCTACTTTAAACTATATAAAACTTAAAACTATATAGGCGAGCCGGTGGCCGAACGGTCAAAGGCGTCAGGACTTTGAGCTTGGGTTAGAAATAGCGATGGTTCGAATTCGACCTAGACTGGAAGATTTATCAGTAATAATTCACCTTGTACTGTACTGGTTTGCCCCATTACTTTGTCTGAATAAGTTTCTCGCACAGACCAATGGTCTATGAGGAATGGGCAGAGTAAGGTTAAGGAGGTTGGCATTTCCTTAAAACAAATAAAAATTTAAAAAAGTATATATATATACAAAACTATACTATGATCAAAATATTCATTAAGGGAATACATTGGGGTTGCCACTAACAAACTGAACAATTTAATTTTGAGTTTATCAAAAGGCTCCTTTACTAAATTTTGTGGTAATTTATTATACATTTTCAGTCCAATAATATAGCTATTCTGGGACTTGACAGTGTTCGAAAAGGTATATTTAAATTATTTTACACTACACTACTATGAGTTCAGCTGTTTTCGTTATGTGTTTACAACATGCGAAACATCATATTTTCAACAGCTGTCTATTGTTTACTACCGAAAGTAACATTGTTTACAACCGAAAATTTTCCACAGTCAACAACATCTGTTTTTATTCCGTAGTGTAGTGAAAAGTATCATTCAAAACTCGAGTGAAAGTGTTTTGTATGTTCTCGACCATTTGAAGTGCTCGACAAGTCTCGCACTTCAAACATATGGTCTCGAACATGCAAAACCCTACTTTCCACACTTGTTATGAAATATACTATTAATTTCTTGTTGCATAGTAATGCATATCATGTCTAAGTATTTTGTGCACATTAGTTTTTTCATGAATTAAAATTGAATGTGATATATATATGACAAATTTATGACTGTCAAAATTCTTAATTTGATAAATAAAGGCCTACAATGTTCTAATGTACCTGATCCAGATATTGTCCTTAAAGCCTTTTTCTGTAATAATAATACACTATTTACATAACAACCATTACCCCAAAACAAAATACCATACAAAACTACACTTTGAAAAAGAGCAAAGTATGATGACATTACATAACTTTCAGGAACATAATTTTAAAGATTTTTTTTAAATAAATTACTTTTGATAGTTTACTGGTAACATAATCAATGTGGGGCTTCCATGACAACTTACCTTAAAACTTAACACTACTTAGCCTATTTTCTGCTGGAATATCTCTTAAGCTAAAAACTCTTTGTTGGGTTTTCACTAGCATTTAATAGGAAACCATTTCTCCTAAACCAAGTTGCAGCTTCAGCTAATATGTGTAATGTAGAGGTTGAAAGTGTTTGGAATTCTATGTTTGTATTAAGGATGGTAGTGTCATCTGTGTACAATATTGACTGAACTCTTATAGGTGGAAGATCATTAATCATTTAAGTAAATAGGACTGGTCCAAGGACCAAACATTGTGGAACACAACATTTAACTAAGAAGAATCTTTAGACTTATCTTTACCAATACAATACAATTTAATAAATATGACTTTACTAACTTAATGCTCACAAAACTCATTCCAAAATGCTCAAGTTTATTCAACAGAATTGTGTGGTCAACACAATCAAATGCTTTATTCAGGTCACAAAATGTGGCGTGAGCAAATTGCTCTTTTTCAAAAGCATCAAACACTTATTTAATCAATGAGTCAATCTCAGTAGCAGTTGATCTACCTTTAGTAAAGCCAAACTGTAAATTGTTTATAATGTGATGTTTATTTAAATAATTACAAATTTGCAATTTTATTACAGACTCTAAGATCTTTAAAAATACAGGAACCAATGATATTGGTCGGAAGCTTGATGCACAACTTTTTAGTCCCTTTTTATAAACAGGAATTACTGTAGACAATTTAAGTTTATTTGGAAATATTCCTTCAGTTATACATCTATTGATTATGTGAGAGGGAAACTACTATACAATCTACTGTATTACTCTTTTAATAAAATTACTGGATAAATCATAAATATCTATACTATTTGATGACTTAAGGATAATAACTAATTCTAATATTACTTTAGATGTTACTTCATTGAAGTAAAAAGGTCTTGTGTTTATAATAGGCCCACTACTTCCACTAATTTTTTTTTGGATTCAAGATGGCTGACTGTGTAGTTTACCTGTAATTTGGTGCTTAATAATCTTTAATTTAAACATAATCTACTTGCATTATAATATTGAAGTAGTGTTTATTTCGTTTTTGGGTACTGTGAGTTTACTGTGAACAGATATTTTTAGCAGGGCACTGCACTTTCACTACTCAACCACTGAGTATAACTGACATTTAGAGCAGGTATAAGTATTAGTTATAACCTGTCTTATCAATTCAAGGTCAACTGATAACCACTCTGACTTCAACAGACCATATGTGCAATGACATTGACTGACTTCTGCTTTTGTTTGTAAACAGATAGTGAAATGGACTATAATTTTCATGTATTAAAACAGCTGTTTGGTAAATTATTTACTAAAATTTAATATTTGCTCTATGCCTTTTATGTTATGTTATTATTTAATTTGTTGATTTAAAAGAATATTATCGCCAGATGTTAAAATATTAGACAGTATTATTGTTGAAGGAAAAGAATTGTACAATTGTTTTTGTGTTCCAGAGTAAAAGTTTATCAGTACCTAAAACGTTTAGTTTTATTATTATTTCCACTGAATAATCAATCTCTAGTAAAAATTCTATTATGAGTAGAAAAGTGTAATTGTACTTTACAATTTGGCGACCGTGACAGGATTGGAAATTTATTAAATACTAAACCAGATAGAATTAGGTCAAGAACATGAATATACTGAAGCGGCAAAGGACTTTATTGCGTAGTGTTTTTACAAGAAATGTAAATAGTATAAAAGAACTGTTTGAAAATGATCCTCTTGATTTGGCTGAAATAGAAGTATCCTTCAACATTCTACAACAAAAAGCTGATGAACTACAAGCTATTGATAAAGAAATAAGGGACTTGCTGTTGAATGATGAAAATACAACTGAAAATGATTTTCTAGCTGAAACAACAAACACAGATAAGTATGTAGGTAATTATGAGTCCATTCGGCTAAAAGTTCAAAAAATTTTAAAACAAGAGGAGGCATTAAGTCAAGTAAGCTCTAACAACTTAGGACTAGGTTCTGACGCCAACTATAATTCAATATTAAATAAAAGAACCTATAGACTTCCAAAAATTGAAATCAAGAAATTTGACGGGGAACTTATCAATTGGCTACCTTTTTGGAGCCAGTTTGAGAAAATAGATATAGACCCTAGCATTACACCAGCAGATAAATTTCAGTACCTCTTGCAGTGTATAGTACCTGGTACTAGGGCCTATGAAGTTGTTCAAAGCTTCCCACCAATTGGACCAAACTATTCTAAAGTAACTGAAAGTTTGAAAACCCGATTTGGTAAAGATGATTTATTAGTAGAGGTATATGTTAGAGAGCTGCTTAAGATAGTCCTAACAAATTCACTAGAAAGTAAGAACCAGATGTCTCTCCAAGCTTTGTATGATAAACTTGAGTCTCATTTAAGAAATTTAGAAACTCTAGGTGTGACAACTGACAAATGCGCGTCTCTTCTATACCCAATGGTAGAGTCCTGCATGCCGGAAGACCTCTTAAGAGCTTGGCAACGAAGTTCCCATCGTACAGGGAAAAGTCCTCAGGATCGCTTGAACAATTTAATGAAATTTATGCTTTCAAAAGTAGAGAGTGAACAAAGAATTGGATTGGCAATGTCTGGTTTTGGAACAGGTATAAACTCGAATCACAAGGAAAGTAAGCAGACTAAAAAATCTTTTTCACAGACACAAGATATGAAGCCTTCTACTTCTACTGCTGCTAGCTTGGTGTCTTTCGGTAAGTACGACAAATCCTTGATTTGCATATTTTGTGAAAAATCACATAAAAGTTCAGATTGTTTCTCAGCTCAGAAAATGGCTCTAGATGAAAAAACTGAAATCATAAAAGAAAAGAGGTGTTGTTTTTGTTGCTTAAAACCAGGCCACAGCATTAAACAATGCAAATCTAGTTTGAAATGTCCTCTGTGTAAAAAACGACACTTTGTCGTCATGTGCCCTAATTTTCATGTAAATAGTAATGTTTCTAGGCCTACTAATATGTTGAAATCTGAGGCTAAAGTAACTTGTGCTCAGTTACAAGATAATGTGTTATCTAGTAGACCTAACCATTCTGACAATGTATCTCATCCCAGAGTCTTTATGCAGACCTTAATAGCTAACCTGAGAAATCCTAATACCAACACCACCATACCTGTGCGCTTGTTGTTTGATATAGGCTCTGAGCGTTCGTATATAGCTCAGACTGTAGCTTGTGAGATTGAATACAAATCTTTGGGCCAAGAAAGAATAGTACATTCTTTGTTTGGTAGTGTGAAAACTGCAGAAAACATCCATAACAAATATAGAGTTCATCTTTCAAACAAAGATGATTCGTACAGATGTAACTTTGAAGTGTTGAGTCAGCCTAAGATTTGTGGGAATATCAATCATGTAACCAACGGGCCTTGGTTAAAAGAGTTGGTTAGTAAAGGCATCCATTTGACCGATATTGAAGAGTCAAATTTACCAATTAGTATTTTAATAGGAGCTGATGTGGCAGGTAAACTGTATACAGGAGATCGTCTCCAACTGGATTCTGGACTAGTGGCCATGAATACACTTCTAGGATGGACATTGATGGGTAAAGTACCAGGAGGCCCAACAGACTTAAGCGATTGTTTGTCTTCTCTTGTAACCAGTATGTTTATTCAAGATGCAAACATTGCAGATTTATGGAATCTAGATTTGATCGGTATAAAAGAACCTCCTGAGCACCAATCGGTGAAGGGAATTCAGATGGACGTCCAGGATCATTTTCTGCAAACAAAAATTATTAATAAAGAGGGACGTTATGAAGTCAAACTTCCATTCATTGACAACCATCCTCCTCTACCAACAAACAAAGTATTGGCTGAGAAAAGACTTCAATCAGTATGTAAAAGGCTTAAAAACAAGGACTTGTTTTCTGAATATGACTCTGTGTTCAAGGACTGGAAAGAACAAGGCATAATCGAAATCGTACCGAGTGATGAGTTGGATAAAGACTGTCATTACTTACCACTTAGACCTGTTGTGAAAGAGAGCAGCCAGACGACGAGAATTCGACCAGTATTCGATGCATCTGCTAGAGACAGAAACCAGCCTTCACTAAATGATTGCTTGGAGTGTGGACCTAACCTAATAGAACTGATTCCGACAGTTATGCTTCGTTTCAGAGAAGGAAGATTTGGAGTAGTTGCAGACATCGCTAAAGCATTCTTACAGATAGCAGTAAACGGAGAGGATATCGACAAACTTCGTTTTTTATGGTACAACAGTAATGATGAGATAATTGTATATAGACATAAACGGGTAGTATTTGGAGTGAAATGCAGTCCGTTCTTATTGGGAGCAGTAATTGATCTTCATCTTCAGAAAGCAACCACAAAACTTAGTGGAGATATAAATTTAGTTCAGAAATTTCAGAAGAGTTTTTATGTTGACAACGTCTCAACTAGTGTAAATACTGTTCCAGAGGTTGACAAATTTATAGCTGTTGCTACTAGAGTAATGGCAGAGGGGAAATTTGATCTTCGTGGATGGATTGCAACTGGTCAATCTTCGAATGGAAGTGAACCTTCAATAGTCAATATATTAGGTGTAAAATGGGACTATCAAAATGATCAATTATTTGTAGGATTAGACTGTATTAAAGATTTTGACCGCAATCACATTACCAGGAGAGAAATATTGTCAGTATCTCATAGAATATTTGACCCCTTAGGCTTCATTTCTCCTGTTATGTTATACCCGAAATTGCTACTACAGAAGATGTGGGATAAGAAAATAGATTGGGATACTGATGTTGAACCTAAAACTGCTGAGAGATTTTTACAATGGTTTGATGAATTACTTAGTCTTCAATACGTAAAAATACCTAGATGGTTAGGAATAGAAGATACTTCAGTAGGTTGTACTATCCATACGTTCTGCGATGCTAGTAAAGATGCATATGCAGCAGTGATATTCTTGAGAGTTGAAACCGAAAACAAAGTGACAGTTCAACTATTAGCATCAAAGTCTAGGGTGGCACCTTTGAAAAGTCTTAGCATTCCTAGGCTAGAATTGTTAGCCGCAACGATGGGAGTACGTTTTACTGAGACAATTGTAAAATCTCTGAACTGGCAGATCATTCCTATCTTTTATTGGACAGATTCAACAACTGTATTAGGATGGATAAGCCAAGAATGTAATTGGAAAGTCTTTGTATTGAATCGAGTGTCAGAAATTAAGAAGTTAAGTACATTTGAGATTTGGAATTATATCGAAGGAGAATCCAACCCAGCTGACCTCCCGTCAAGGGGTTGTGATGCTCAGTATTTTTCAAAACTAAAATGGTGGGAGGGGCCAGGATGGTTAAGTTTGTACCAGAAGAATGGCCTACAAAAGGTGAAATAAATTTGAATTCAGAAGAAATTGAAAAAGAAAAGAGACTAACAGAAACAAAATGCATGATTAACAACCAGACAAATGACAAATGGTACTCTGATTATTTCTCAAAATTCAAACAGAATGTGAGATTAATAGCCTGGATTTATAGATTTGCTCAAAACTGCAAAACAGAGAAAGACCTTCGGATGTCAGGAGAAATTACAGCAGATGAAACTATAAAAGCAGAAAGGACACTGCTCAATTTAATACAGCGGGAGTCTTTCAATGGAGTTAATGACAAGAACATTTCATGTTTGGATCCTTTTATCGATGAAAATGGCCTGATCAGACTAAAAACTAAACTCTGCAAGAAAGAAGATGCAGCTTTTGGAGTTAGGTTTCCAATATTATTACCAGCTCATCATCCAACCGTAAAAGCGTTGATTTTAGATTGTCATGTCAACAACTGTCATGCGGGTGTTCAAATTCTGTTAAACATTTTAAGAGATAAATACTGGATTTTGGGAGGAAGAAAAACTGTGAGAAATGCAATATCAAAATGTGTTAAATGCAAACGACAAAAGAGTCAAAAAATGGAACCGATCACAGGTACCTTACCTATGGATCATATGAAAGATTGTTCAGTATTCGAAGTAACTGGATCTGATTTTGCAGGACCTCTTTACCTGAAGAAAAAGGAAAAAGCTTGGATATGCATCTTCACATGTGCTGTGTATAGGGCTGTCCATTTTGAATTGGTAACTTCTCTATCCTCGGAATCATTTCTGCAAGCCTTGAGAAGATTCATTGCTCGTCGAGGAAGACCAGCCACAATTTATTCTGACAACGGAACTAATTATGTTGGCGCAAGAAATTTGCTAGAAGAAATAAATTGGAACGATATCAAGAAATTTAGTTCCGCCAACCACATTAAATGGAAAATGATTCCTCCAGCATCTCCTTGGTGGGGTGGCTGGTGGGAAAGGATAGTTCGGATTCTCAAAGAACTCTTAAGAAGAACACTAGGACGAGCCAGTCTTAGTTATCAAGAAATGATAACAATACTTAGCGATTGTGAAGCGGTGATAAATTCGAGACCACTCACATACATCTATGATGGACTGGAAGAGCTATTACCACTTACATCTAATCATTTTTTACAAGACCTCAGAGAAATTGGTGTTCCTGATTTAGATCAATTGGATGAAACAAGTCTCAATAGAAGATTGAAATACCTACGTACATTGAAACAAGAGTTGAGAGAGCGATTCAAGCAAGAATATTTGGGACAACTTACTCAACGAATAAACTTAAAGAAGAGAGATAGTGTATTGCAAGTTGGTGATGTTGTTCTGATTGAATGCAATAATCTCAAGCGAGTGGATTGGCCTCTAGCTGTTGTTGTGGAAGTGATGCCTGATAAGGAAGGAGTTATACGAGTAGCTAAAGTGAAAACTTCACAAGGAACTCTTACAAGACCTGTTCAAAAACTTTATCATTTGGAAATATCAAGCAAAGAGTCTGAAGTAATGAAAAGGAAAGCAAACTCATTAGAAGAAGAAGCAAAAATAAATTACGAGGAAAACAAAAATATTATTAAAACTCGATCAGGAAGAATTATAAACAAACCCAACAAGTACGACATATGAGGGAATACAAGTTGAGTAATTAATTGTAAATTACTCAAGGTGGGAGAATGAAATGGACTATAATTTTCATGTATTAAAACAGCTGTTTGGTAAATTATTTACTAAAATTTAATATTTGCTCTATGCCTTTTATGTTATGTTATTATTTAATTTGTTGATTTAAAAGAATATTATCGCCAGATGTTAAAATATTAGACAGTATTATTGTTGAAGGAAAAGAATTGTACAATTGTATTTTGTGTTCCAGAGTAAAAGTTTATCAGTACCTAAAACGTTTAGTTTTATTATTATTTCCACTGAATAATCAATCTCTAGTAAAAATTCTATTATGAGTAGAAAAGTGTAATTGTACTTTACAGATAGCTCTTCAATACCACCTTTAAAAATCTATAATTATTATAATTCATAAGCATTAAGTTTTAATTGGAAATATTTAAATAACAATAAAAGAACTTATTGACAAAATGTTTTGCTATGTACAGTGGTGAATTTAGTAGCAACTGACATGAGAAATACAGAGATAATATAAATAAAATTTAATTGTTAAGGCTGATTTATATGTGGTACTATTATATTAATTAAACTAATAAAAAAAATATATACTGATTGTTATTACAACTGCATATTAGCTCAATATTGTTGAGTGTATTTTTTATGTTAAAAATAAATTTTTTATAAGAAACGAACTATGTATGTCAAAAATGAAAAAGTTTTTGTCAAGGTAAAAGGCCATCAACCTTGGCCTGCTTACATCTCAAATATTGAGAATGATACATTTCATGTTGTATTTTTTGGAACTGGAGAGACAGCAACATGCAAAGAGAATTGTATATCTTCTTTTAGTTTATACGAGGAATTTATCCTACCAAAAAAGAATTTAACAGAATCACTTAAGCAAGCACTATTAGAAGCTGAAAACAAGGCAGGTGATGTGGAACAGGATGAAAGCTTTTCTTATGACCCTGAAAGTGATTATGGGAATCATAAAAGCTTTGTAGGAAACAGTATCCTGGAAGAATTTAATGAGGTAACAATTCAACTAAAATTTGAAAAGGAAAATGCGGAAAAAGCACTAAAGTTTTTGAAGAGGAATCTTCGGAGCTAGAGAAAAAGTTTGAAAATGAAGTCCTACACCTTAAAGAAACAAATGCGATCTTAATTAATGAACTTAAGGAAACATCTAAAAAACTGGCAGATAGTAAGATTAATGGAAATAGCACCGAAACTACTACAAATAACTTACCTGTTGCTAAAGATTTTCAAACTCAAATACTGATAAAAGAACTTAGAGATATCAAATTAGATGTTTTAAGTTTGAAAGGAGTAATTATGATACTTGAATCTGACAAGAAAGAATTGGAATACAGGCTTCAAGTTGAGCAATCTAAGACATCTTGCATCCGCTGTTTTCCTGTTCTACCCGTTAATAATGGGCCTACATCTCCTCACAAAAATGACAAGTTTCATAAAGTAAAAACCAGGAGAAGAAATCCTCCTGGTAAAATCTGCCAAGAAGTTTTATCTTGTTCAAATATATATGAAGTCCTTTCTGAGGATTAATTATTATTCTCTCAGCACACTCCTTCTAAAAACGTGACTGCAATGACTCCAAAGAACGAAACCAATTTAACTAGCAGGCAGATACCAAAAGAAACCTTACAAAATGGCCATATATATAGAATAAGCACAAGAACAACAAGGGAAATTGCTAGTCTAAAGAAGAGAAATGTACTGTTGATGGCAGACAGCCATGGAAGAGACCTTAGTACATTGTTGCAAAATGAGTTGGGATCAGCGTTCTATGTGACATCAGTTGTGAGGCCTGGTGCACCATTTACTGGTGTCATCCCTGAGGTGGACTCTTTAACTGACAAATTTATAGAAGATGATTATGTACTTTTCATGGGAGGAGCAAATGACATTGGTTGTGTTAGTCAGGGGAACCTGAGTGAAAACCTGGCACAAGGAATTAAAAAAGTGAAGAGGGCATCAGTTGCAGTTGTTTCAATTCCATACAGGTATGACAGACCACAGCTCAATACCCAGATATATGAAGCAAATCTAAATATGTTCAAGACGGCAAAAAATGAAAGAGCAAACTACCATGATATGAACAAATATCTGCAAAAATGGCACTATACTAAGCATGGACTGCACATTAGATACAGATGTAAATTATTAGTAGCAAAGAAACTAGCTTATTGTATTAAGAATGCAAAACTAAGAAAACTTAACACATCAATCACAACTAATCAACAACATAATACATGTGAGATTGCAAATATAACACAGATCACTCCAACTCTTAAATAGGTTTGATAGGACACCTTCCATTCAACACAGCACACCTGAACTGTCAAATAGTAGACTTGATATCCCAACACAAGACAGAGTACCACAATGCACAACCCCCACACAACAATCTACCCACAGTAATAACACTACACAGCACACAGACAACACACAGCAAACTCATCACAGCACATCCGCATCACTTAACGAAACTCATAAAACACTGATTCATAAAACTAACCAAAGTACCATTGACAAGGATATTTTTCCAAAAACCCACCAAAAAAACATCACACCAGAGGAAAATGTAATGATCACTTAGTTTTAAGTTTGTGTATAGTCTGTAAGGATTTCCATAATTTTAGTTCACAAGGCATTAGATCTTTAAGTGGGAATAATATATGGCCTATTTGTGAGGAAGCTAGAGTTAGTAATGACTATCTATGGTTGATGCATTTAAATATACAAGGTGGTATACTACACAAGAAGTATGATCTAGAAATAATGTTGAGAAATTCCAATATATTAATAATTTGCTTAAATGAACACTTCCTTCAAAGGAGTAGTATAAGTGTATTAGGTAGTATACCTGGTTATACTTTAGCTAGTTTTTACTGTAGAGAAGAAGGAATCCATGGGGGATCCTGCATTCTATTAAAAGATCATTTACAGTATAGTATAAGAGATGACTTGTGTATATTTAATGAAGAGTCCATCTTTGAGGTATCTTCAATAGAAATTTTGAGTTTAGGAGTTATTGTTATTTCTGTTTATAGAAATTCAAATAAATCAAATTTCAACGATTTTTTAAGGAAATTAGAATCGTTATTCAATTTATTGTTTAAAAGAAATAGTGGTGCTAGGATTTATATTGCTGGGGATTTCAATGTTGATGTTTTGGAGGGCTGCAGCAACCCTCAGCAAAGATTAGAATTCCTGTCCATGGTAGAATCATGTGGTTTCTGTGTTAATGTCAGATCACCTACAAGAATTACAGACACAAAACAATCATGTATAGATAATATTCTTACACCAAAATTGAAACCAGATCCATGTCAGTCACTTTTGAATTTAGAATTGGGTATATCCGATCACAGGGCACTGTTTATAAGTCTTTCAGATGATCAATCCCCAAAAACTAAAAATGTTACACATAGCAAGAAGCGCATTTTCTCCAATAAAAATGTTACAAACTTCTGTAATGAATTATGGGACATGAAATGGGATATTTCATTTGGAAACTCCTTTCAAGATAACTGTATGACCTTCTTTAGGGGCTTCCAAAATATTTTTGAAAGCACGTTCCCTCTAAAATTTGTAAATAAAAAGTTTTATAAGGGTAAAAAAAGTCTTGGGTTACAGAAGGAATAAAAATTTCAAGTGCAAAAAAAAGGGAACTTAGTCAGTTAGCTAAACATTCAAAAAATAAGGATTTTATAAACTATGTTAAAAAATATAAAATTGTTTTCAGAGCAGTCTGTAAAAAGTCAAAACTAATAAGTAATTCAAATTTTATAAGCAACGCTGAAAATAAGACCAAAGCTGCTTGGAAAGTTGTAAAATCAGAATTGGGGTGTGATAAGAAGGTTAATTTTGATTTTCCAGACCTATTCGTGGGTGATAGACCAATAGGCAATGGATTGGAAATAGCTGAAATTTTTAACAAAAAATTTACTGAAATCTCCAAAGAACTAGGGACTTCCCCAATTCATGGTGAAGCTTTAAAGTTACTAAAGAAGACAACATATCTTGATAAATCTACTACGTTTAGTTTTGAAAATGTTACAGCTACTGAAATAATAAATATAATAAAATCCCTTAAAAATAAGAAAACTTCTGGATGGGATGAAATTCATCTTGATTTAATTAAGATTGTTTCAGATTCCATAGCTAAACCTCTTAGTGTAATTGTTAGCCAATCATTCTATGATGCCACTTTTCCAAATAACCTCAAATATGCAGAACTCATGCCTCTTTTTAAAAAGGGGGAAAAACAAAACCCCGATAATTATAGGCCAGTCTCTGTTCTACCATCTATTTCAAAAGTATTTGAAAAAGCTGCATTTCTTCAAATATCAAAGTTCCTGGAGTCAAATAAAATTTTGGTTAGTGAACAGTTTGGTTTTAGGAGAGGGCATAATACCATTGGTGCAATTTCAAAATTTTGTAATGAAGTTTGTCGGGCTTTGGACAAGTCACAGAGCACAATGGGGGTGTTCTGTGATTTGTCCAAGGCTTTTGATTGTGTTAATCATAAAATTCTTCTTGAGAAATTATCTGTTTATAATTTTTCAGGAAAAGTAGTGGGTTGGGTGAAATCCTACCTACAAAACAGATATCAGAGGACGATAATATTTAAGAATAATAAAAAAATCAAATCAACATGGAGGAAAATTCAAATAGGGGTACCTCAAGGATCCATTTTGGGCCCTCTTTTATTTTTAATTTTTTTAATGATTTGCCAAAAAATGTTTCTCATGAATTAATCCTATACGCAGATGACACAACTGCAATTATAAAAGCAAATTGTGTTAAAGAATTGGAAGCTAATTTAAATCGGGCTCTTAAGGATCTAACTGCTTGGTTTGGGGTAAATGGGTTAAAGTTAAATCAAGCCAAAACACAATTAGTAAAATTCTGTACTGCTCAAAGTCAGAATAATTTTAACTCGGTTATTGATTTTCAGGGACAACTCTTATCAGTATCAAAAAATACAAATTTGTTGGGTCTCATTCTAGATGAAAACTTTAAATGGAATAAATGTATAGAAAATTTATCAAAGAAATTGATATCAGCTTGTTTTCAGATGAAAATCTTAAGAAATATTGTTGATTTAAAAACAAGAATAATGATATATTATGCCTATTTTTTTCCAGTACTACTTTATGGAATTGAACTATGGGGTGCGTCATCTGATTCTGAAATAGTTTTTAAAATAAAAAAAAGGTTTTTACGAATAATGACAATATCTTCTTGGAAATCCTCTTGTAAGCCAAAATTTAAGAATCTCAGAATGTTATCGGTTCCCAATATTTATATTTTAAAAATTTTATTAATGGTTCAGTCAAATTTTAATCAGATACAAAATGAGCAAATTGAACACAGATATAATACCCGACATAAAAATATTCTCCAATACCCCATACACCATTTGACGTTAGTGGAGAAAACACCTTTTTATATGGGAATAAGGCTTTTTAATAAATTACTCTTAAAAATTAGAAATTGTGTAAGGGATGGTTCATTTAAGAGGACTCTTACAGAATTTTTATTGGAGAAAAATTATTATAGCATTCAAGAGTATGTTAATGATATTAATTTGTAACCCAGATGACATAGTGATAGTTTACATCCTCATCCATTGATTATTGCATTTGTATAGCTTAGATTTATTATTTATTTATTTTTAGTTGTGACTGTAATATTTTTTAATATTACTATTATTATTATTATTATTGACAATGTTACCTGTTTCATTAGCTTTGCTAAGTTTTGTAAACGTGTTGTAACAATAAAGAATTTGAATTTAAATTTGAATTCTCATGAATTGTGCTGAAATATACCATTCATGAAAATTAGTCACTTTTAAGTCTTAACGAAAATCTTGGCAACATATTTGTTGTGCTAAAGGGGTGTACTAGTGGGGTTAGAATGTTAATTTGATTGTGGTAGTAATATTTATATGAGAACAAACCATTCAATTTAGTAAGTTAACTGTTTACAAGAAGATTAATTAAAATTATGTTTGTTTGTATTTTAATTACTATACAAGGTGTGGCTAGAAAAAACCGGACTAAGGCTAAAAATAAAATTTACTTCAAATATTTAAAATTTGATGCTGTCTCCTTCAATGTACTCCCCTCCTTGTTCTCTACACTGCTCCATGCAAGTTTTCCACTGAGTGTAGCACTGCTGGAAATCATTTTCTGTAAGCCCATTCATGATTTCAGTCGCTTTTTCTTTATACTGCTTCAACAGTCTCAAATCTCGTTTCTTTCAATGCTGACTTGACTTTAGGAAACAAAAAAGTCATAGGGTGCCAAGTTAGGTGAGTATGGTGGATGGTCTAACATGGAAATGTTGTGGTTTGCCAAAAATATCTTCACGACAAAGCGTTGTAAGCCGTTGTGCATTTTCCAGATGGAGACATGACTTGTTTTTCCACAAAACATTCCGCTTTCTCCGTACTCGCTCACGTAGGGTAGTCAGGACGCTAATGTAGTAATTTTTGTTGACTGTTTGCCCCTCTGGTACCCAATCAATATGCACAATGCCTTTGATATCAAAAAACACAATCATCATGGCCTTGAATTTGGATTTTGTAATTTGTACTTTTTTTGTCATTGAGAAGCAGGGGATTTCCAATACATTGATTGTCGTTTTGTTTCAGGATCGAAGGTAAAAAAAAAACCATGATTCATCACAAGTACGAGTAATAACCTTTTCTAAGTAGATAGGATCATTTTCAATGTTTCCTAGGATGTCAGAACAAATCATTCTCCGGCATTCCTTCTGTTCAGGAGTGAGACACTTTGGAACAAATTTTCGAACACACTTTGCTCATGTTAAAACTTTTATGAAGAATCTGCCTAACACTTTCCTTGTCAATCCTAGTTAACTCGGACATTGTTCTGATAGTAAGAAGGCGATCCTTTCGAACAAGGTTACCGAATTTTTCAATGTTAGCATCGGTTTTTGATGACAGTGGTCTGGCAGTGCATGCGTCATCACTTGTGTCTTTACTGCCATCTTTAAAACATTTGAACCACTCAAAACACTTGTGTTCGTGATAAACAATCATTACCGTACAATTATTGTAACATTAAAAATTGTTTCACTTGCAGATTTCCAAGTTTGTAAAGAAATTTAATGTTTACATGCTGTTCTTTCTGGACACTCAACATTTTTCTGACACAGAGACAAAAGGTTATATGCTTATAACTGACGCTACAGGCGGAATGACTGCGGAAGAGACAAAACTCAAGCAGCGGGTGGAGGGGGAGTCTCGTGACCAGCTGTACGATATGCAGCCTTAATGCATTCGTTCTGTGGCTACCGCAAACCTAATCAGGTTTCTTTATAGCCACACCTTTTATAAATGCTCACCCTATATTAATCCTAGAAAGCTAATGTCTTGAAGTTACGTTAAAGCATTTCGTAAAAAATGACGGGACATTTTAAAAATATTTATTGTTCAAAATGAGAAGTTTTAACATTTTTTCTAAAAAAAACTTCACTCACAGTTCACATGGGCCTGCAGGCCTGTGTGTGAACTTATTTCAATGAGTGAAGTCCAACCATTGCTCAATGGGGATTCAAACCTTGAAAATTGCTCTCCGCAGTCCAAAGCCTTAGCCACAGAGCCATCATGCGGGCAACATATAACAATTTTTACAATACAACTAAAGACATTTCAGAACTTAAGTTTGAAATTAAAATTCATCTGTACAGAAGACACAGCACTTTCCCCGATTCTCTGCGCAGATTACACTGGCAAAAAGGCAGCAATGTCATACTCCGTTTCGCAGAAGGACATATTCCACAAATTGTTCTTCGGTTGCTCTGAGGAACATTTACATTAGTTCGAGGAAGATCTACTATCAATATATCTGCAATTGATTGGTGGCGTTTCGGTTGTATGTTAGGATAGTCTATGCGGTGCTGAAACTAAGATTTTACGAGTTTATAGTGTATGTCCATTGCAAAATTCTACCTTGGGAGTGGTTTTAGACTTTTTTTACCATGTTACATGTGTAAATCACATAGGCGTGTACTGAAATGTCTTTTATGCTCGATCAATCATCATTATCAACCAAATATTATTAAATTTGTTCAGTCTCACTCAACTTACTTCTTTTCATTTTGTAAATAATTTTTAAAAATCCACTACTATCCGTAACAAAACTTTGGAGACTCGAGTTTGGATGACTATAACAACGAAACTAATAAAGCTATGGTGATGGGACTTGTACCAAAATTTTCACTATTTCATTGTGCGTTTATTGATGTAAACCAAAAATTTTTCATGCAACATTTGCATATTTTTAATGCGTGCCGAACCAAAAAAAATACACGATTTTACACGCCTTTCAACCAAATCTCGACTGTAAAAAATTGCTGAATAAAAACCTGTGCATGAATCGTTTTGAAACTTTAATACGTGATTGGTTATAGTGTTGATAACGTAATACTAAAATATAAAAATTTTTCGTCTTTAGAAAACTTAAGAAAAAAAGTTGTTGTAGATTTTGTACAACAACTTTTTCTCAGCAATGACTGATCGGAATAAGTTCAACTTTACACTGTTATACAAAGCTAATTTTACATATTCAACTACAAATTGTAATAATCGTTTATAGTCCATCATGTATTTTGTAGCGATTTTTATTTGATAGCGTAGCGATGTGCACTCAGCCGTGAGTAACCGACTCCACCGATGCGCCTGGTCCGCCGGTATTCGTCCGGAATGCGGG
This sequence comes from Stictocephala bisonia, assembly GCA_035578905.1. Lineage (NCBI taxonomy): Eukaryota > Metazoa > Arthropoda > Insecta > Hemiptera > Membracidae > Stictocephala > Stictocephala bisonia. The sequence continues at coordinate 17,023 of JAQJVL010000260.1, read as the reverse complement.
GTTGACCGTGTTCGGGGTCGAACTGTCGAACACGGTGAGTCACAGCGGTATGTCCACCACCCTCTACCCTCCGCAGTAAAAGAATGTCTTGAAACTATGACTGTTGTTTGTGTGTAACCCCCATGACTCATAACCTATACCTCTACATAAGGACATGGTGACACTTATTTTCTCCATTCGTTGTGAGCTACTATCGAGTAAACATCGTGCCATGCCTTCCAGAGAAATGTTTTCGGAGCGAGAAATCGCTATGATTTTAAGTGCAATTTGTTTTTTCAAGAGTGAGGGTGAGAGATTGGGTGACAAACGTTTCCCAGTTTATGAAAAAACCAGGACGTGTCTAGGATAGGCGATTAAAAATATAAAAAATATTACTGTTAAAACACAGAGCATTTATTTGTATGTGTATGGTTATCTTCTGTAAAAACTAAACAGTTTTTCGTCTCTCCTGTAAAATTTTCGATTTTTCTGATAGGCGGTATTGTTTCTCCACTGGCGATTTGGAAAATTAACGCAAGCTTGAGAGCTTCTCTTGTACGAGTCAGGATGACGGCAGGACTGGCAGCGACTCGGCAACGTCGCAATCCCGCCGAGCTTGTTACTCACGGCTGAGTGCACATCGCTACGCTATCAAATAAAAATCGCTACAAAATACATGATGGACTATAAACGATTATCACAATTTGTAGTTGAATATGTAAAATTAGCTTTGTATAACAGTGTAAAGTTGAACTTATTCCGATCAGTCATTGCTGAGAAAAAGTTGTTGTACAAAATCTACAACAACTTTTTTTCTTAAGTTTTCTAAAGACGAAAAATTTTTATATTTTAGTATTACGTTATCAACACTATAACCAATCACGTATTAAAGTTTCAAAACGATTCATGCACAGGTTTTTATTCAGCAATTTTTTACAGTCGAGATTTGGTTGAAAGGCGTGTAAAATCGTGTATTTTTTTTGGTTCGGCACGCATTAAAAATATGCAAATGTTGCATGAAAAATTTTTGGTTTACATCAATAAACGCACAATGAAATTGTGAAAATTTTGGTACAAGTCCCATCACCATAGCTTTATTAGTTTCGTTGTTATAGTCATCCAAACTCGAGTCTCCAAAGTTTTGTTACGGATAGTAAATACTATAACTAATTATATACACATTCACTAACAAATAATAAAAAACACCATAAAAAATTTCAACTACAATTTACAACACTTTTTAAATAAAACAATCATGAAAGCCATCTTAAGTGCAAAGGACAAAAACAATCACTTTGATGGCTGCTAAGCGACTGACAAAGAAATACACACACACAAGGATATGTGTGTAATTTTGCCCCTGTTTCAGGAGTCACAGAGGGAAGAGAAGAACATTTAACTTTCGTTTTGAACCAATGCTTTGGACATGGTTATTTTTCGAATTTGTTAAACATTTTTAGAGTGATACCAGTACACAAGAAAGGTGATAGGATGCAACCACAAAATTTTCGGCCTATCTCAATTGTCCCGATATATTCTAAGGTTTTTGAGTCATTAAATATATGTTCAAATTAGTAATCATTTTGAAAGTAACAGTCTACTAAGCAATAATCAGCATGGCTTTCTCTCAAATAAGTCTACAACATTGGCAGTTTTTAGTTTAGTTGAAGACATTCTTTCTGCTTTTGAAAACAAAAAATCAATTTTTCTAACTCTGTGTGGTTTGAGCAAGGCCTTTGACTGTGTTGACCACGAAATTCTTTTAGATAAACTTTCCTATTATTGTATTGCTGAAAATTCTTTGAAATTATTGAAATCTTACCTAACTGATCGTAAAGGCTATGTCACTATTAATAACAGTCAATCTACCACCCTGAGTGTAAACACAGGTGTCCCGCAAGGATCAGTTCTGGGTCCTTTCCTTTTTATTGTCATTATTAATGATTAACCATGCAATTTTGAATGTCAGGTTTATATTTATGCAGATGATACTACCTTGCTCACATCACAGAAAAATTTTGAAAGTCTCGAGAAATATTGAGCCTTGGCCTACAGGTCTGCTCTAAATTGGTTTTCTACAAACAAATTGCTTTGCAACAGAGGCAAAACCCAAAGAATACTCCTTAGTCTCTCAAGTCTGAGTAATCTAATTAAGCTTTTCGATTTTCTATAGACAATAAGCTATCGTGGAATGCTCACGTTGATGGTGTCTGTAGAAGGATCTCTAGAGTTTCTTATCTAATGTGGAAGATAAGAGATTGTTGTACAAGAATATCTCAGAGTAGCTTATTTTGCTTTCTTCCAATCACACATAGCCTGTGATATAATTATGTGGGGTCACTATGGTGCAGTTAACGATATTCTCACCAAGCAAAAAAAGTTATCAGAATCATGTGTTGAGTAAATGATTTGGAACGATGTTTCTGGGCAAGCGATAAGATAGTAAAAACAGGAAATATTGAGCCCTTTGGAACAAATATTTTTATATAAATACATAATCCACTATAATAATTTGTTATATATAAAACTGATACTTCTACAATCTATGATTCATTCAAAAACTATATGCCTGGCTCTGTGTTTAGTCCAGGCATCATCTCACTATTTGACTAACTTAAGTTTTAAATTTCAAGTTTTAGAGGTTGATCGAATAAAACTTTGAGTTATTAAGGTGGTTTGCAAAGCCACTTTTGGATAATAGATGGTTAATGAATTGTCCAAAACAAGAAACTTCAGTTTATTGAGTCAACAAATATAAAATATTACAAAATATTTGCAACATAGAGACATTACTACTGAGTGCTATGACAGGTCCACCGAGAGAAATAAAAAATTTGATTGTTGTGGTTTTTAAGTTAATGTGGTTGTGGTGTAATATTATGAGACAGTGTGCTGACTAAATGTGATCCAAACATGTGTATAACATACTGCATACAGAACATTGGGTGACAAACAGGGCATTTAAAACCGCTCTGAAATAAACTATAATAAGTTATATTTTAATTAAGACAGTAAAACTGGTTGACACATATATACAAGTAGTGAATATTAACATGATATATATATATATATATATGATGAATATTTATGGTCAGACAGTTTTGATTTCACCCGTGCAATGACCACAACAAGCTGGTGAGAATAAGTGAGAAGAGGAATTAAGCGTAATAGCAGCTCCCATCACAGCACTATATGCAGCATCTGCACTTTCCAGCTCAGGAACAGGGTGTTTTATAAGCTGAAAACAAATTATTAATATTACTAAGTTCAATTAAATTAAAAAAAACTAAATGATAAAAACAAAGTAATGATACATGTATATGATAAGCACCTTATATTTGTTATAATTCAAATATTATTGCCTTTGTTATGTCTTTTATGAAGATTATTCATTCATCTATTTGAACAAATACATATAAAAAATTTTTTTAGTTAAGTATTTCTTAAGATGTAGATGAAATTTCTTAAAATGTTGTTCATTTTTTAAGTTGTGTCTTTTCCTCCAAACTTAGTTTTTTGAATAGAACATTATTTTAAAAACCATTTTAGTTAATGTATTACAGATTAAATAAAATAACAAGATAGTATAATTCCAACCAAAAAAATTAAATTCATCTACTAAAAACGTTTCTTTTTAATATATATAATACATTTTTTTAATTGATTCATTCAGGATTTTAAAAAACTATCTGGATGACAAACACGAATGCTGATATTATTTCAAAGTAAATTTTACTGACTGGATCAAAAGTACCTCTTGACTATATATTTGAGCTTTAACCAATTTCGAATTTCCCACAGAAAACTGTGACTGGCTAATGCCATTGTTTATTAGGGACAAATATTTATAGCTTGCTGATAAAGATTGGCAAACTCATCTTTTACAGGCATTTATGAACTTTTCCACAAAATGAAAATTGGCCAATTACCTCCATTGCTAAAGCTTCAGCCTCAGTAGTGTGTGGAGTGAGAACGCTCACATCACAAGGGGCAGATGGCACCAATCCATTGCCCAGCAGCTGCAATCTAACAACAGCACTTAGCTGCATATCCACTTCACTAAGGTCGAGAATGTTGCTACTGCTCAGCTTGTGAATACCACTTCGCAGAGATGTGACATCAAAGTTATCACAGAGTATGCAAAGATCCCTAGTTAAGCAAAAGATACTATTAGGACATTTACATTATAATTTTTTAATTTAATATTTGATATACAACAGGTCATATTTTATAAGGCAGGTTGTATTTTCCAATGATATTGGATTCTGCATTAAATATTTAAATTGATAATATACTACTTAACTAGTAGTATGTTACCAATTTAATGATGAATGTTGCTCTTTAGAGAGAAGTTTGAGAAATAAGATAAATACAAATTTATATATAAATAAATGCCCATTTATTTACAGTTGATATCTGGTAATTTGTTTCATATGATAGTTGAAAGTAATCAACCAATTTGCTAACTGATTTCAAACAATAATTGTATTAAAATACAAAGTAAAGTTGTACGTTAGTGATTTAAAATAAAAGTATATATGTTAAGTTTTATTTAAAAGAACTTTAAATCACAATAAATTGTTTTAGTTTTTGCAGGAGACATAAATTACTTACAAATACATTCGAATTCTCCGAATGAAAAATACTCAGACAGATTATATGAGGCTGGTTTAATATATCACATTAATAAAGTAAAAAAACTGATATCAACACATGCTTGGACAAGTATGAAGGTAAAAATAAATAAGTTTAATTTTAAGCCATGTACAAAAATAAATGTTATTTTATATGAAAATGGGATGATATTGACTTTCAAATTCTAAACCACAATTGGGATCACGTTACAAGTAGTTATGATATTGATTTATCCATGAATGATGTCATAAATACCTTGGGTCAATAATTAACAATAATACCACACAAGTTAAAAGAAACGCAAAAAAGGCAAAATTAGAACCTTTTCCTAAAGGTTTAGTTAGTTCAGTTAGGAATTTAAGAAAATTTGACATATTCACAGTTACCGATTTAGACTTTTTTTGGCCCTAGGCAAATTCTTTTTTCGCCCCTCCTCCCTACCAGAGACGAAAATTATTCGGATGTTCATATCTTTAGCTAGTTTTTTAAATAATACTCGTATTGTTGGCTAGTATTTAGTTAACTTTAATTTTTTTTCAAACAAAGTATTATCTAATTTATTCTATTTTTTTACACTGTAAGCTTTCCTTTACAATATATTGAAAACACATGGTTATAAAAAAAGTATTATAATTTATTGTGTTTCCAAAACGGTAAAAAAATATTCTTGGATAACCTTAGAACAATTACAGTAGAACTTGGATAATTAGAACTTCTTTAATTCGAAATTGCCTTTAATTCGAAGTTTTGGGTTGGTCCCTTGAACATTGTAATATTACCAATGTAAAATAATCATGGATAATTCGAAGTTAAATCTCTTTAATTCGAAGTTTTTTACATCAACGGTAAAAGTGAAACATTGACTAATGTACTGTAAACAAGGTTCCGTTTGAGGTTTGCATTGTTTGGTCAGTGTGTCGGCAGGCAATCACCTTCTGGGAATTCCTAATCCGTCTCTTCCCCTTCCCTCGGCGCGCCCCGCCATTATGTTGCGATCGTTAAACCTTCATTATTGTAATTTTTACATACTGTATGCCTCTATAGTTATGTTTAATATACTGTAGTGAAATTTAAATGAATACATTAAATTTTGTATTAAAAAAGTAATTTGTGGGTATTATTTTAAGCCTTTTAGGATCATGAAAGTTACATAAAAAATACAACTTGGTTAATTTGAAGTATTGGATAATTCTAATTTTCGCATTGGTCCCTTCAGGTTCGAATTATCCAAGTTCTACTGTACTAATTCTAATGTTGATAAGTGTTCAAATGTTTACAGGGTTCATTAATTCGTTGTTTTGTTGATTATCAATTGTCCTTTAGAATAACATTGAATTTTCACTTAAACACAGTACAATAAACAAAATATGATCATAACCACTTCCAAAAAAATTATCAGTATTACCTAAGACTATTAAAAATAATATTGATTGTCTCTCATTTTTGCAGTGTTATTAAACATAAACTTTTCTTGATTTTTCAGCAGAAAACTACTATTAAATCATCAAAGTCCTGCTTAAGACAGAGTTGTGATTCACATTCAGTAGACCAACCATGCAATAAATAACTCTAGTCTGTACTCTGTAGACTTCGGCATCATAATCGCGGGCGTCGTGCTCACCACACCAAATACACCTTCACTCTCAACAATACTTATTTCAACTTAGTTATTTTTTATTATATCTGTGTACGTGGTGTATTTCTATAACCAATAAGGAGTGTGATAAATATATTTTATTTTTATTATATCTGTGTACGTGGTGTATTTCTATAACCAATAAGGAGTGTGATAAATATATTTTATAATACTCAAAATTCTTTATTAACAGTATTTACATGCTGTATAATTGCATCAAAATGAAAAAAAAACGTATATGTCTACTACTAGCCTATTGTATAGAACTTAAATACAGTACATACATCAGAACTCAGAAGTAACAACCAGACTACACATTAAACATGTTATAAAAAGTAAAATGTAGCAGGTAGCTGTGTAGGAAATACATGAGGGCTCTTTACTTAGCACAATATTTGCAGTCTCTTGGCGGCCATCCTCTTGCCTGCCTAGTGGTAAATCCTTCACTGCATATTCAACCTGATAACATTGTTCTTCACAACTGTTACATCCAGTACCAAAATATGTTACAATATAATTAGCAGAGTTAAGTTTTGGTATTACAAAAATAAATTCAATGCTGAGGGAGGAGACACTCGTAAATTCTGGTCCATAGTAAACTAAATAGCAAAAATACAACAATTATTTTGCCTTTGTCAGTTGGTACCCTAAAGCCTTTGGCCCAACTGAGTTGAAGGAAGCCGACTATGCCAATATTGCTGTGTTTGAACTGAGGCCAGTTTCTGAACAGGGAATTATCTCTTTTTGACCAGCGGTACAGGCCAATATGCACCCAGTTGTGAATCAATTTTAACACATTTAATCAGTTTGATTAAGCCAATTTTGTATATAGTTAATCTACTTAGACGAAATTAGTTCACTCTAATATATTTATTGACACCTTCAAAGTTGCCCTTTTGTTAAGTCTGGTCAAAAGTCCTTATGTCCAACTTCAGACCAATTTCTCTCTTTTGATTTCATTGGCAAAAATTCTAAAAAAAATTAGCGTATTTAATATGGTTTTATACCTTCTAAAAAATACATGTAATTCACGGGTTTAATAAATGTAAAAAAGTACGCAAAAACAAAAACATTTTGGGAATTCATTTCAAACAAGATAAGAAATAGAAATTTAATTTAAGAGTTTTTGTAATCAACAAAAAAGCTTTTTACATTAGTACTTATTTCCATTCAATATGAGAAATCAAAACACAGTAATAAAGTACAAACGAAGGATATCGACAACTTAAAATTACAGTAATTAATTATTTTATTAAGGCACAGAGTGCTTGGTGCTTGACAACGCAAACAAAATATACAACATTTGTAGTGAAGGCTGATAGTGTGAATATGAAGGCATTAAAACTTAGAGTTTTGTTTTTATTTACAACTATTTTTTTTGTCATTCAAGATCATTGATCTGGACCCCAGAGTCAGGACTAGGCTAATCCGAACTGTTGAAAGTCTATTGTGTGCATTTTACAAACCTAAAAATTATTTTTTTATTGTTGTCAGTTGGTTTTTTTTTTAGTATAAAGCCTAGTAGCTTGTCTAACTGGATGAAGATCAATGTCATATTATATGAATTAACTTTTTTGTTTAACAGGCAGACTGAGTCCTACATTGACTGCTGTCCCAAGATGACTTCAGTTCCACATTATGTTATCACTGTTGTATTCACGGATTTCCCACTATGCACACTAGGCCACTGCCTCAGAGGCGGGCGACATAAGCTGACGGGTGCCGCCTCAGCCGCGCCGGCTGGTCCGACTGTCGACGTCAAACTTTTAAAAAAAGTAGACATGTCTCCAAGGTCGTCTGAAGGGGGGGCAAGCGGGGCAATCACCGAGGCCAAGGGGGTGCTTAATTTTTATGAATAAGGTGTAAAAACATTTTATGAAGTGGTTAAAGAAAAACCCTTAAAAAATTATATAACACTAATTCTCACAGACGATGAGAAATTACATAGCAATTAACCTCTTAATAGAACATGTCTAAACAGCAGCCAGCATTACGGTAAACTAAGAGTAGATACTTACAGACTGCTGCCGTCGAATCACCATCGGTCGGCAGCTGGCGAACCACCCTCGATACTAGACTCCTGACTTGTGCATTATCATTAATTTGTATGACGTGTATATATACATCTGTTACCCCTAGATTATCTGTGCATCATCGTTATTATTTGTGTTATATATTAGTTAATTGCCATTATTACAATCATATTTTATTTCTTGTTTAGAAGTCGATAGACTAATTATATGGATTTTTATGGATTAAAATTGATTAAATTGGGAAACTAGGTATTTGGTAAAAGCAATATTCAACTAAACATTTCTTAAAACTCCTTTTGAATTTTTAAAATTCGTCTATCTCAGCTAGGTTAGGTGATAATAAGAGAGAAACATACTTGGGTCTGTTTTTAAATAGTTTCAAATTATGATAAATTAAAGGACTGATATTTCTGTTTCTGGTGTTGTGGAATGCTGACGTACTTTTACAAGTTCTTTAATGTAGGAAATCTTCAAACATGTAGTTAGCAGGTGCAATTAGAAAGCTTAGTTCTTTAAAATTAACTTTACATGATCCTGTTGGTTTAGATTTTAAAATACATCTTACAGCTCTTTTCTGAAGAACAATGCTTGCCTATTGTAAATAAATATGCTCCAGAGTACGATTGAGTACCTTATCAAGCCAAAGTAAACCAGCTTTGACAAAGCAACATTATTTAAGGAAGAAATGCTTCTCAGAACAAGTGTTGGCAGAAAGTTGTTTTGCCAATTATTTATCAACATGGTCGTTACACCTGAGACTACCGTCCAGCCTCACTCCAAAGTAATCAACAAACTGTGATTCCTCGATCACCTTCTTATCAAGTTTAACGGAAGGAAGTTTCACAGTTGTACTTATGTTGTGCTTTATGAACCTAATCTGATTAAAGTGTTTTTTCTTTGTATTCTATTTTGCCATGATGAGAAGAAATTGGGGTTTTTGTGGATTTATGCGGAGATTGTTGCTTAAGAAGTATTGAGAAGTGGCTTTACTGTTAAAGAAGGATTCCAGTTCTAAGTTATTTAATTCTTTATGAGTGGTCAAAATAGAATTATCAACTGTGAAGATAGTGCGGAGCTTACCAGGAAGGTAGTCAGATAATGTTATTGATATATAAAATAAATATAGTGGGTTCAAGAATGGATCCTTGTAGAACTATGAATATGACTGTTCAAGAGCATTAGTTGTGCGCAAGGTCTTGTTCAAGAGCATGTCCAAATCAAATAGTTTATTTCCATTGATCAATATTTACATTGAAATAGGAATTGTCAATATATATAGTTATAAATTACTTTATGATATATTACAATCACACACATCTTAATTGTATATTATGTTATTTGATGTAATAACAGGTTTTAACTATAGTATACTTTAGCTTTATATAACACTATTAACTGGAAACAAGCTTACGCCTGAAATAATAGTAGTTCTAGTTATTATAATATTATTAGGCATTTCCACATCTGCATGGCCACGAGCACTCCCGTGTAATATAGGGGATTTTGGAAATACACATGTTGATGTGGACATGCACGTGTACATTCAATCGGTTTGATATTTGCGACTTGCCCACAAGTATGTCCCGCGTGTAACAGGCCCCCTACCAACTTAGCGCACTACGCATGCACGCCTCATTTTCCCTGCCAGCGCCACCTTGCTGTTTATCATGTTTATATTATTTTTACCTGTCTGCTTGTTGTATTTAGTTTATTATTTTTACCTGTTTGCTTGTTGTATTTAACTTGTTCTTGCACGTAATACACCCTCAAAAGATTTTTTGATTCTGTTTTAATTGAAAAGTCTACTTTGGTTATTTGAAACCTATCGGACCTATGACTGTCACACCAAAATAATCAAGTTTCTGTATAAAAAAAATTTGAAAATTATTTTTTAACTATTAGTCATTCATTCCGACATAACTCAGGTTACCCCACAATCAATGTTTTTGGTACAAGGAATGAGGGGGGTGCCAGACCTCTTTTGCCCCAGGTGCCGTCAACGCTAGGGACGGCCCTGCATGTCTCAATTATTTTTAATCCACTATTTATAAGCCAATTTGTAAAGTTATGCGATTAGCCGATCTTGAGATTGCAAGGTTTTACAATAATTACAAGAACTTTTTTTTTCAAAGTAACAATACCTATAGGATTAAGCTTTCTATTAAAAACTAACCTCTTAAAACTTAGTTAAAATTTCAATATTGTAACTTTAATAGATTTTTATTTACAACATTTCAAAATGAGACTTTGTTTCAAAAGTACTAAAAATCAATGTTTTTTCTCTTCAAACCACAATGAAAAATTTTAAGTACTAAAATAAAAATGTTTAATTTATATGACAAAGCGCAAAATTAAATAAGCTAAAATAGGTGTATTTTGTTTAGAAACTGAATAAATATTGGATTTATAGCAGAGGTTCAAACTCGAGTACATTGCATTTTGAAACTGACAGTAGAGAGAGTAGTCTGATTTACTACTCTTTAGTAATTTTCATTGATTCTCTTATAAGCATTTTTCATATGTATGAAGAAAGAGCCAAGAAACAGTGTGATGGAGTATGAGATGTGTTACAAATGTCAGAAAAAAAGGAAAATCCATGAAAACAATGTTATCCGTATAGGCCATAATAAATTTAGAGTAGAAACATAATATATGTTGTTCTTAACTAACTCAATTCAACTTTACTGAAGAGCTAAAATGCATATGACATTATTGCAAATCAGTTTTCAGTTTTTAACAATCTATCGACATCTTCATTTGAAACTTTTATTGATCGGGCTAAAAAACTATTTTTAATCTTGAAAATCTTTTTAAGAAAATGATCTAGAAAAATCAATTTTAAATGGGTGCGTACACTTCTCTGGCCTTCTACAGAGTGGCGGTGTTAAGACTCTGTAACAAGCGGACACCTGGTTGCTTGTCAACCACCAACCTCGTGGACGAGCAACGATGTGTCCGCGTGTAGTAGGGGCTTTAAGGACACTCCCTTATCGATGATAAAGCTGATTAGAGTTAAAATCTCCAATTGACATTTCCCAACATAGATATAGCTCTTCGTATGTATTTGAGCTCAGCTGTTTCCAACTGCTCAGCAGAATGTTCATCTTATGTCCTAAAAAGATTTTCTTGCCTTAGATCCAGAATGAATGAAGATAAACTAAACTTGTTGGCTCTTCTACTAGGCTAAACTGTTGATCGGTGGTCCAATAAAAGTTAAAGACTTAATAGAGAAGTTCGCAATGGTTAAAAGTGGGAGGAAATCAATTTAAGGATACATAATAAAGACTTATCAAAGTACTTACTGTAGTTTATATTTGTTAATTTTTCTTTTTAAAAAGTATTTCAATGATAATGTATTTTACTTTCCCCACATGCTTTGGCTTGGAGAAAGTATTGTGATCTTAAAAAAAAAAAATGTTTAACAAGTTAGTCTAAAAATCCATTTTAGGGCCCCCTGAACCACAAAATTAGTGGTTACAAAAATTTTTTTTATTGTTGTCTGTCCGTGTGTGTCTGTTCACTTCACTGGAGACCAACGGATGGATCGATTTTTATGAAATTTGGTATGAAGGAGTATTTAGCCACTATCTACAGACCGTTTTTCATTTTTTTGATATGTTAGATTTTTTATTTTTATGAGCAAAAACATACAAAAATAGAATTTCCTCAAAAAACATCTCTAACGATGTTGATTAAATTTTCAGGAAGATGTGAGTTACAATTTAAAATATTTTAGTAAAAACTGTATGTCCCTAACTTTAATAGTTTTTTAGCTATAACATTTTTGTACAGGCAAAAACATAAAAAATGCAAATTTTCAAGCTTTATCCGAACGATTTTAATTCAATTTTAAGTAAAGATACAAAATAAAACTAAAAATATTTTAGTTACTACCCCACTAAATTGGGGCTGGAGGCCGGAAGCCACAACTCAAGTTGTTGAAAGTTATTTACATAAAATCTGGCTATGAGATTAATTGAACATTGTTTTCGAAGATTTTTTTTCCTTACTTTTATTTAAATAAAATTAATGTTTCGAGATACATTCCATAGAAATGTAATTAATTGAAAAATCTGTTTTTATTTAGATGGGTTTTTACATACTTTATTTTCATTCAATTCGACAATATATTCATATTCAACATTAACATGTGACTTGAATCAAACTTTCATCAAATCAAATCAAGTTTATTTTGCCAAGACATTATAAAATGTATAGCAATCGTCATATTAAAAATATTCAAATTAATACATTCATACCACATCGAAACCTCATTCAAACATACATCATTTTCAGTCACACATTCATTCATGCCTAATTCCCACTCCCGGCGCCGGTTGACAGTCATCTGATTATGTGGTCTCCCAGTTACCTGCCATATACTCGTCAGCACTATAAAATGCATGAGACGCTAAAAAGCGTTTAAGATGAGTTTTTAACACCTTGGGCGTTGGTGAATTTTTAATTGAGTCCGGTAATTTGTTGACAAAACGAACGCCCGTGTGTGAGGGCAAGCGTTCGTAGACTACCGTCCTGTGGCTTCCAGTTCGGTAGTCATCTCTGTGTCTGGTTTCGTGCGTGTGTATATCCCGCCCACTTACCATGGCACTTTTACTTATGCAAAACATTGTTGTTGCCAATATGGCATGGCAGTGTCAGGTTTTTGAATGCTTCTCTACAAGATTCTCTGAACTTTAACTGTGCAATTATACAAATCGCTTGTTTTTGCAATTTAAACGCTCTGCTGAACTGATTATTTATTAAAGCTCTCCACAGCACCACACCGTAGGTGAGGTGAGGGTAGATCAAGCCGTAATATGCCGTCATCAGAACCTGAGTTGGACAGAATTTGGCTAAAGTTCTCAAGATATAAATGCCTGAGGACAATTTTGAGCAAACATGGTCGATGTGATAATTCCAGGTCAACCCTCGATCCAGGTGTATTCTCAGGAATTTTGAACTAGCAGCACACTGACTTATGGTGTTATAAGTTTTATACTTTTAGGAATATTTTCATATATTTTTTGATGAAAAAAAGTACAGCTATCAAACAAACTAATACATTTTTTATTAAAGAGTAATATATAAGGGCTTACTTGTAAATGCTTATAAGATATTCTCTCACTTTTGACCTTTCATCCAATAAATATTTGGTTGAATCCTGTAGATCTTGTACTCTGCGTGTCAGTAGAGCCTTCCACTTTGCCAGTTCCTCAACCATGATACTGTACAAAATATCACAAGGATTGTGCATTAAATTTTAGTTAAACTTAACTGGTAACTAAAATGATCTTATAGAAATATTTTTCCAATACAATCCCTCAAAAATCAAAAGGAATATAACAGTATTACTAATTGTATATGATATTATATTTATACTGTTATTATAATTTCATACATAATTCAATGAAAGAAACCATAAGGAAATATATAGTGAAATTATATGTAGATTATTATTATTACCTCTTTCAATACTCGTACTTTGTTCAGCATTTAAATTAAAGAAGAAGTATTAACTAAACAAAAGTAGAAATACGATATGTTTAAAGGGAACTAAAACAAATTACTGCAGTCCTATAATCAAGAGAAAAACTTGCGTGTTTTAAACAACGATCTGTAAAAAATAGGCGTTCATATCTATCTGCTTACCTACTGGCAAGGAATTTACTCCTCCATACTTCACACTGCCCAGCTAACCACTCTGTCTGCTCTTGATGTGTGTTTAACTTCTGGGCTGAATTTAGTAATGCTCGAGCAAGATGTAGTTTGTCTTCAGTGAGGATGTGGACTTTTGTTTCCATATCTTCCCCAACAGAGGCGACAAGTAAATTCTTCAAGTCTCCATTAACCTAATGTAGAAAAAAATTCTACATTATTAGCTTCTCATTTGATAATTATGAATTCTCACTTGATTAGCTAGAGATTTTTAATGAAGGCAATAAATATCATGGGTATTAGCAATATTTTTTTCATTTAACCCAAAATAACTCGCAATATAGAAAGTTTAGAAACATACTCCTACTTTTCATCGTAATACTGGCAATCCTCATTTTGTTAAGTTTAATTAATAAAATGTTGTACGAAGTATAAGGGTAGTTTTTATTCAAGAAATGTTTTATAAAGAACATGATTTACAGATTATGAAATTTTTTCTTAGAAAGAATAGTACAATAAGGGAAGGAAGGAATTTTAGTCTTGTGTATATCAGGAGAGACAAGTTTACTTTGTCAGGTGAAACACCTGTCACTAAATAGGAGAGGAAAATATTTTAAGAATTGGAATGGGTGTTCTGCTTGACGAGTAAGGCATTATGAACAGAACTACTACTCCTCAATACCACTGTACGTGTATGGATGGGTGGGTAGGTAAATACCACTGTACATGTAAGGGTGATCGGGTGGGCAGAAATTGAGAATAACGGAAGTCTACCTTTCCTTGACTTTTTAACTGTGAGAAGAGATGGACAAATAGACCACTAGTTATACCAGAAACCTACACATACCAATAGATATCTAAATACTGCTTCCCATCTCCACCCAGCATAGAGGAATGCAGTTTCAAACACTTTAGTTATCGAGCCATTCACATATGTGACATAAATAGTTAAAAGAAAGAAATACAAATATTACAATCAACACTAAACTAGAATGGATATTCAGTTAGATAAATCAATAATATTGGAAAACAGCTAATGAAGAAACAAGAAAATAGAATAAATACTAGACAAGATGGGGATACCTAAAAAAAGGCATATCTACTTTACATAAAGAGAACAATGGAAAAGATTGGCAGAATATTAAATAAGGTAAATATAAAAACCGTTTTTACAGGCCACCGAACAAATTGAAGAATTTTCTGAGATCAGTCAAAGATAAAAGTCCATTAGTTATGCTTAAAGTATACAAAATACTTTGTAGTTGCGGGTCAGTCTACATAGAGTTACCAAGTAGTTATTTCCACAAGGATCAAAGATGATATAAGGCATACTAAGAATGAAGATACAGAAAAGTTTGTAGTTACGGAGCATAGCACAAAAAAAACCAATCATGGAATTTTATTTATGACTAAACTTAAATCCTTGCCAATATCCCACATTAATATCCGAGAATAATAAATGAAGCTATAGAAATATATCAAATAAGAAATAATTTTAATAAGGTTGACAGTATACGGCTTCCAAAGACATGGGAACCCATTTTAAGTAAATTGAAATAAAATTGAAGAGTCAGCCATATTGATTTTCTTCCGCCAATGATCTTAGGTCATGTAGATCATGCCTCCACCCCTCTCCAGCATACCTGCCAAACCAGTCCCTACCCCACCACCTATGATAAAAGCTGGAAGGTCATTCACCGGTCTCATTCTCAGCGATATCACTGAGCTTAAGCAATTGACCATACAGAAGAAAGTCCTTCACAAGCTCTACAAGGAAACACTTGATGATATCACCTACCATCGTTTTGTCGCTACCAGAGCTCGGAGCGAGGCACTATCCAGAGATTATTTCAGAGGATATATAACTCATATTAAAAATGTTCTACCTCACAACCCCGAGATTTTTTGGTCATGTGTCAGAGCTTTCAACAAAAGCACTTTGTCCCCCTCAGTTGTCACTCTGGATGGCTTATCTTCCATCGATTATCAGTTTGCGGCCAACTTGTTCACTAACTTCTTCGCCTCCGTCTTCGGAAATGGAAAATTCATAGATGATCATTTTGAGCCTGTTTATGATTTCCCAGCTGCTCTACATACTATGAATGCCAACATCGAGGATGTCCGACAGATCCTGAGTAACATCAACACTACCAAGGGTTGCGGCTCTGACTTTATTCCCCCCCTTGTTATAAAGTTTTGTGGCAACATCTTAGCATGACCTCTCACTAAACTGTTTAATGTATCTCTCTCAGCTGGAATCTTTCCTGACATCTTCAAACAAACAATCATTGTCCCGGTTCACAAGAAGGGCTCTGTAAATGATGTGAGGAAATACTGACTCATTGCCATTCAGCCAGCTATTGCTAAGATATTTGAGACGGTGATTCTTGACAGTGTACGGCATGCTGTTTCCCCATACCTAACATCTTGACAGCATGGATTTATACACGAACGTTCTTAAGCCTCAAACCGTATGACTTTCCAAAGTGATATTTTTGATGCCTTTAATGAATGGAAACAGGTGGATACAATGAAATTGGGCTTCGAAAAGGCTTTTGATCGTGTGAACATAGTTTGCTCAGGCTAAAACTCAAGGCATATGACATTACTGGTCAGTCATTGCTCTGACTTTATAGCTACCTATGTGGAAGGAAGTTGCAAGTTCGCTTCAGCAATGCTCTCTCATATGTCTTCGAAGCTACCACTGGTGTTCCACAAGGTTCTTTGCTGGGTCCTCTTTTATTTAATATATTATTAATGACCTGGTTGTCCACCCACACAGTAATCTACTACTATATGCAGATGACCTGAGGCTTTACAGAGCAATATCATCTTATTTAGTTTGAAGTTTTTATTTTCACAGATTTTTCAATTGGTCGGTAGCGTAGTTGGTTCAATCCCAGCTTCATGTGCTAAAGGTTCTCAGTTCGATCCCAATCAGAGTCAATACATTTTGAGAAGGATCAGCTGATAATCACCAGCTGTTCATTTGTCATTGGGCTATTATTTTATGACACTTTCTAAGGAATAGTCGGCCTTAGTTTGTAACAATGACTACATTCGTTCATCTACACTCATCACACTC